>JAJOZX010002323.1:682500-683817 GCA_023014485.1 Bathynomus jamesi | reverse complement strand
ATCACGGATCTTAACGTTGGTCCTGTTCCGATCTCCTCATTGGTCACCCGGTCCATCCATCTCACCCCACAAATCCTTCTCAAACAGTACATCTCAAATGCATTTAACTTTTTCCGCTCTTTCTCTCTCATTATCCAACTTTCAGCTCCGAACAGTACTGTTGGCAGTACTATGGATTCGTATAATCTAATTTTTAGTTTCATACTGATGTGGTTGTCTTTCCAGATTTTATCCATTTTATTCATTACTGCATATCCCAGTTTAATCCTATTCTGCATTGCTCGATAAGTGTTGTTGTCACTGGTAAAGTAGACTCCCAGGTATTTGAATTCATGTACTTGTTCAATTTGGCTGTTTGCAAGGCGTAGATCCACTACTTCATCTATTTTCCCTATTTTCATTATTTTGGTTTTTGCTGCATTTATTTTCAGATTGTATTTGTTGCATGTTTCTTCCACTCGTTCTATCATTGTAGCCGCCCCTTCTTTAATCTCCGCCAATAGCACTATGTCATCTGCATACCTCAAGTCCGTGCCGATTTCACCTCCTATTTTGATGGATCCTTCGTAATTCTGCAATGCCTCCCTCATTACCGCTTCCAAAAACAAATTAAATAGGTGGGGTGATAACGGACAGCCCCTGGATCACACCTCGTTTTGTTGGAAATGTGTCGGTTGTTATATTTCCCTTTCTTACTGCTGCAGATGTATTCGAGTACAATCGTTGTATTAGTTCTACTATTTGCTTCTCGAATCCCCTTCTCAGCACCTGCACCATCCCCTCTCTCCAGACTGAGTCGAAGGCCTGTTTGAAATCTATAAATACGCAATATGTATTCTTATTATATTCCCATCTCTTTTCCGCTATTTGTCTCAATGTGAGACAGTGAAGGAAATAACGCGAAAATGGTCTGCAAATTCAATTGTTGTAAGAAACGAAAGGGGAGAGAAAACTGCGTTAGTAGAAGTAGTAAAACAAATATGGAAAAAGTATTTCGAGAAGGTGTTTACGGGAATGGAAGAACAAGTAGATTTTAGGAATTTCCCAGAACTGGAAACGGAAGAGAGAAGAGAGGAAACCCCAAATATATTGGAGAGCGAAGTGAAATGGCACATTGCATCTCTACCATTAAATAAGTCCCCAGGAAGAGATAATATACAGGGAGAACTGCTGAAAGAAGGGGATGAGCCAATAGCCAAATGGTTAACCTCATTGATACAGAGAGTGTTAAATGGTGAACCGATCCCCGCAGATTGGTTGCATGGACTAATCATCCCGATTCATAAGAAAGGTGATGTAACAGAATGTGAGAACTAT
>JAJOZX010002323.1:570000-677500 GCA_023014485.1 Bathynomus jamesi | reverse complement strand
ATTAAATTTCATTTCGCTTTCACCAACAGCAATAGTATCAAATCTTACCTCAACCATAAAGAAAAAACACCCCAGCCACTTGCTTCGTCCACTATCTATGCTTTTAATTGTGTTCGCTGCAAAGCGAACTATATTAGCAGTACCATCCGCCAATATCAAACAAGAGTGGACGATTATCGTGGGATTTCTACAAGAACTTCACAGCCCTTGAACAAACCCTCCAAATCAGCAATAAGGGATCACTGCCACCTCCACAACCACCCGTTACTTTCCTCCCACTTCAAAATCATTAATTCAGCCAACCAACTAATCGACCTCCGCATACTTGAGTCCCTTTATATCCTCAGTATCCAGCCAACCCTCAACGATTACAGTTCCGCTTTCAATTTAAACATTGCAAAATAAACTCTCAAAAGAAATCCACCATCACTCCGCCCGGCTCCATCTTCCTAATATGGAATTCTTTCAAGAGGCAACCATTCCCAATCTTCTGTATAATTAGTCTCCCATTACATTAACAATCTGGTAAGAAACCCTTCAATTCTGTTTTACCTAAACCGTTTTATATTTTACTTATTGTCCATACTTTTATACTTTGTATCATTTAATTTTTATCTTTTAATTTAATATATTGTAACTTACTATTAATTGTCGCTAATTGTTGCGCCATTTTAATTTATTGTTCGTTTTTATTTATTATACTTATTTATTTCTATTTGTTTTTAAACTTTTTAGCACTGATGATGGAAATTGAATTTTTCCAAAACGTCTGTTAATAAACATGTACCATCTTTTCGTCCTCCTATTCCTCGCTAAGCTACGCTTCCCTAAGAACAAACCATTCAACCAAGTTATCATAGAAAGATATGACCGAGCAACGCTGAAGAAGTACAAAGATTCCAAGAACATTTACCGAAAATGGACGAAAACAAACTGCGACCTTCATTTCTTAAACGTCTGTAAGAGTTATAATTCTATTCCCAAATTTATTAAATTGAAACTCTACAACAAACGCTTCTACAACTCTAATATATACAAATCGTTCCAGTGCAAATTGTTGAGTAAAGAAATTAAATTTAAGCATTCCAATAGTAAAAGACTTCTTGCTAAATATAATTCTCTCTTAACTCAATTAAAAGAATCTGTAAGTCTTATCGACTATTTAATGTTAAAAAATCAAACTATTAAAGATGTCAACATCTACCGGAAACAGATTCAACAACGACACAATAGAAAATTAAACCTATATATATATGAAAATTATTTCACGAAAGTAACACGTGAAAAATATTTATGATGAATAAAACCACGAAGGAAAGGAAACACAAAAAGGTGCTCAAGCGCTTTCGTCTAATGACATCCTCAGGAACACTGAAGTACATAAAAAGGTTACGGCCTATATATAGGTTACAGAAAAAAAAAAAAATAACATACATACACACAAACATATATATATATATACATACATATCTACACACATACATATATATATATATATGCAATAAACGGAGAAGTAAAATTAAAAATTAAAAATTAGAGGATTAACAAAGAGGCATACAGATTTGTAAGGAAAAATAACGATTTTTAGCACAAGAGCAAATGAATTATAAAAATACAAATTTATACTGGAAATCTGCCCGGGTTTTAACACTTTGCCTTTTAGAGTCAAGTTTCGATATATATATAAATAAAATGAAGATTAAAAGTTAATAAAGTAGCATACAAGTTTACCAAAGATTTAGCGTCCTACCCTTTTTATCTAAATTTGTTTTGAAGGAATTCAAAACAACAGGATCGAGTTGAGAAAGACCTTTGCTTATGTTGAAGTTATTTCAAAGTTGGATAATGGCAGACTCAAGAATATTTCTATTAACAATGTTGCTAGAATGAAATAAAACTGAAGCATTATTCCAATCAATACAGTGGGATAACTCTGACAAATGGACAAAAGAGCACTGGACAACTGTCCTGTTCTAACGGAATATTGATGCTGTTTTATACGTGTGTGCAAATCCTTTCCCGTCTGACCTATGTAAAAGGAATCACATTGTTTACACCCAATTTTATAGATAATGCCTGAATTATTGGTAGGGCTATTTTTTACTATGATATTTTTCACAATATTGTTATATGAAAATACTACATTAATATCCAAAAGTTTAAGTACATTAGCAATGCCTAAAAAGCCCGGGAAAAATGGAAGTACTAAAATATTTTTTGACAAAGTACGAGTGTTATTATTGACACGATAGAAAGTTCGTTTTGCTTTGTTGAGACAAGATTCCATAAACGCAGATGGGTAACACAGATCACTTCCAATACCGTTGATTTTTTCCAATTCGGCATCGATGTATTCCGGACTGGCGATCCTAAGGGCGCGGAGAAACATTGATGAAAAAATGGCCTTCTTAGTGGGGGTGTCATGTCCCGAGTAAAAGTGTACGTAGGACAAATTGTTTGTTGTTTTCCGATAGATACTAAACTTAAAACCTGGGCTTTCCCTATGTACACGTCGACGATATTTTGTGTATCTGGCCCATGAATCGTGACATGGATAACTTCCTCCTTCAGTTAAATGATCAAGTCCCCTCCATTAAGTTTACTTTAGAAGTGGAACAAGACAATTCAATCCCATTTTTGGATGTGCGTGTACATAGGGAAAGCCCAGGTTTTAAGTTTAGTATCTATCGGAAAACAACAAACAATTTGTCCTACGTACACTTTACTCGGGACATGACACCCCCACTAAGAAGGCCATTTTTTCATCAATGTTTCTCCGCGCCCTTAGGATCGCCAGTCCGGAATACATCGATGCCGAATTGGAAAAAATCAACGGTATTGGAAGTGATCTGTGTTACCCATCTGCGTTTATGGAATCTTGTCTCAACAAAGCAAAACGAACTTTCTATCGTGTCAATAATAACACTCGTACTTTGTCAAAAAATATTTTAGTACTTCCATTTTTCCGGGCTTTTTAGGCATTGCTAATGTACTTAAACTTTTGGATATTAATGTAGTATTTTCATATAACAATATTGTGAAAAATATCATAGTAAAAATAGCCCTACCAATAATTCAGGCATTATCTATAAAATTGGGTGTAAACAATGTGATTCCTTTTACATAGGTCAGACGGGAAAGGATTTGCACACACGTATAAAACAGCATCAATATTCCGTTAGAACAGGACAGTTGTCCAGTGCTCTTTTTGTCCATTTGTCAGAGTTATCCCACTGTATTGATTGGAATAATGCTTCAGTTTTATTTCATTCTAGCAACATTGTTAATAGAAATATTCTTGAGTCTGCCATTATCCAACTTTCAAATAACTTCAACATAAGCAAAGGTCTTTCTCAACTCGATCCTGTTGTTTTGAATTCCTTCAAAACAAATTTAGATAAAAAGGGTAGGACGCTAAATCTTTGGTAAACTTGTATGCTACTTTATTAACTTTTAATCTTCATTTTATTTATATATATCGAAACTGACTCTAAAAGGCAAAGTGTTAAAACCCGGGCAGATTTCCAGTATAAATTTGTATTTTTATAATTCATTTGCTCTTGTGCTAAAAATCGTTATTTTTCCTTACAAATCTGTATGCCTCTTTGTTAATCCTCTAATTTTTAATTTTTAATTTTACTTCTCCGTTTATTGCATATATATATATGTATGTGTGTAGATATGTATGTATATATATATATATGTTTGTGTGTATGTATGTTATTTTTATTTTTTTCTGTAACCTATATATAGGCCGTAACCTTTTATGTACTTCAGTGTTCCTGAGGATGTCATTAGACGAAAGCGCTTGAGCACCTTTTTGTGTTTCCTTTCCTTCGTGGTTTTATTCATCATAAATATTTTTCACGTGTTACTTTCGTGAAATAATTTTCATATATATATATAGGTTTAATTTTCTATTGTGTCGTTGTTGAATCTGTTTCCGGTAGATGTTGACATCTTTAATAGTTTGATTTTTTAACATTAAATAGTCGATAAGACTTACAGATTCTTTTAATTGAGTTAAGAGAGAATTATATTTAGCAAGAAGTCTTTTACTATTGGAATGCTTAAATTTAATTTCTTTACTCAACAATTTGCACTGGAACGATTTGTATATATTAGAGTTGTAGAAGCGTTTGTTGTAGAGTTTCAATTTAATAAATTTGGGAATAGAATTATAACTCTTACAGACGTTTAAGAAATGAAGGTCGCAGTTTGTTTTCGTCCATTTTCGGTAAATGTTCTTGGAATCTTTGTACTTTTCAGCGTTGCTCGGTCATATCTTTCTATGATAACTTGGTTGAATGGTTTGTTCTTAGGGAAGCGTAGCTTAGCGAGGAATAGGAGGACGAAAAGATGGTACATGTTTATTAACAGACGTTTTGGAAAAATTCAATTTCCATCATCAGTGCTAAAAAGTTTAAAACAAATAGAAATAAATAAGTAATAAATAAAAACGAACAATAAATTAAAATGGCGCAACAATTAGCGACAATTAATAGTAAGTACAATATATTAAATTAAAAGATAAAAATTAAATGATACAAAGTATAAAAGTATGGACAATAAGTAAAATATAAAACGGTTTAGGTAAAACAGAATTGAAGGGTTTCTTACCAGATTGTTAATGTAATGGGAGACTAATATACAGAAGATTGGGAATGGTTGCCTCTTGAAAGAATTCCATATTAGGAAGATGGAGCCGGGCGGAGTGATGGTGGATTTCTTTTGAGAGTTTATTTTGCAATGTTTAAATTGAAAGCGGAACTGTAATCGTTGAGGGTTGGCTGGATACTGAGGATATAAAGGGACTCAAGTATGCGGAGGTCGATTAGTTGGTTGGCTGAATTAATGATTTGAAGTGGAGGAAAGTAACGGGTGGTTGTGGAGGTGGCAGTGATCCCTTATTGCTGATTTGGAGGGTTTGTTCAAGGGCTGTGAAGTCTTGTAGAAATCCCACGATAATCGTCCACTCTTGTTTGATATTGGGGATGGTACTGCTAATATAGTTCGCTTTGCAGCGAACACAATTAAAAGCATAGATAGTGGACGAAGCAAGTGGCTGGGGTGTTTTTTCTTTATGGTTGAGGTAAGATTTGATACTATTGCTGTTGGTGAAAGCGAAATGAAATTTAATTTGGGGGTAGAGCGGGGTGAGTAAGAGACGGAGTCTGAAAGTATTTTGTGGCTAATGTGGTCGTAATAGGGGAATGAAAAATATTGTACGTCTTTTTTAACAGTGGAACTTTAAGAGGGGGGTTGATAAATATTATTAAGAAAATTTTGGTTAAGGACTGTAACAGATGTTTTGGGAAAGAGTTACATTTGTTACAGTCCTTAACCAGAATTTTCTTAATAATATTTATCAATCCCCCCAAAGTTCCCACTTAAAAAGACGTACAATATTTTTCATTCCCCTATTACGACCACATTAGCCACAAAATACTTTCAGAACTCCGTCTCTTACTCACCCCGCTTTACCCCCAAATTAAATTTCATTTCGCTTTCACCAACAGCAATAGTATCAAATCTTACCTCAACCATAAAGAAAAAACACCCCAGCCACTTGCTTCGTCCACTATCTATGCTTTTAATTGTGTTCGCTGCAAAGCGAACTATATTAGCAGTACCATCCGCCAATATCAAACAAGAGGGACGATTATCGGGGATTTCTACAAGAACTTCACAGCCCTTGAACAAACCCTCCAAATCAGCAATAAGGGATCACTGCCACTCTCCACAACCACCCGTTACTTTCCTCCCACTTCAAAATCATTAATTCAGCCAACCAACTAATCGACCTCCGCATACTTGAGTCCCTTTATATCCTCAGTATCCAGCCAACCCTCAACGATTACAGTTCGCTTTCAATTTAAACATTGCAAAATAAACTCTCAAAAGAAATCCACCATCACTCCGCCCGGCTCCATCTTCCTAATATGGAATTCTTTCAAGAGGCAACCATTCCCAATCTTCTGTATAATTAGTCTCCCATTACATTAACAATCTGGTAAGAAACCCTTCAATTCTGTTTTACCTAAACCGTTTTATATTTTACTTATTGTCCATACTTTATACTTTGTATCATTTAATTTTTATCTTTTAATTTAATATATTGTAACTTACTATTAATTGTCGCTAATTGTTGCGCCATTTTAATTTATTGTTCGTTTTTATTTATTATACTTATTTATTTCTATTTGTTTTTAAACTTTTTAGCACTGATGATGGAAATTGAATTTTTCCAAAACGTCTGTTAATAAACATGTACCATCTTTTCGTCCTCCTATTCCTCGCTAAGCTACGCTTCCCTAAGAACAAACCATTCAACCAAGTTATCATAGAAAGATATGACCGAGCAACGCTGAAGAAGTACAAAGATTCCAAGAACATTTACCGAAAATGGACGAAAACAAACTGCGACCTTCATTTCTTAAACGTCTGTAAGAGTTATAATTCTATTCCCAAATTTATTAAATTGAAACTCTACAACAAACGCTTCTACAACTCTAATATATACAAATCGTTCCAGTGCAAATTGTTGAGTAAAGAAGTTAAATTTAAGCATTCCAATAGTAAAAGACTTCTTGCTAAATATAATCTCTCTTAACTCAATTAAAAGAATCTGTAAGTCTATCGACTATTAATGTTAAAAAATCAAACTATTAAAGATGTCAACATCTACCGGAAACAGATTCAACAACGACACAATAGAAAATTAAACCTATATATATATATGAAAATTATTTCACGAAAGTAACACGTGAAAAATATTTATGATGAATAAAACCACGAAGGAAAGGAAACACAAAAAGGTGCTCAAGCGCTTTCGTCTAATGACATCCTCAGGAACACTGAAGTACATAAAAGGTTACGGCCTATATATAGGTTACAGAAAAAAAAAAAAATAACATACATACACACAAACATATATATATATATACATACATATCTACACACATACATATATATATATATGCAATAAACGGAGAAGTAAAATTAAAAATTAAAAATTAGAGGATTAACAAAGAGGCATACAGATTTGTAAGGAAAAATAACGATTTTTAGCACAAGAGCAAATGAATTATAAAAATACAAATTTATACTGGAAATCTGCCCGGGTTTTAACACTTTGCCTTTTAGAGTCAAGTTTCGATATATATATAAATAAAATGAAGATTAAAAGTTAATAAAGTAGCATACAAGTTTACCAAAGATTTAGAGTCCTACCCTTTTTATCTAAATTTGTTTTGAAGGAATTCAAAACAACAGGATCGAGTTGAGAAAGACCTTTGCTTATGTTGAAGTTATTTGAAAGTTGAATAATAGCAGACTCAAGAATATTTCTATTAACAATGTTGCTTGAGTGAAACAAAACTGAAGCATTATTCCAATCAATACAATGGGATAACTCTGACAAATGGACAAAAAGGGCATTGGACGACTGTCCCGTTCTAACGGAATATTGATGCTGTTTTACACGCGTGTGCAAATCCTTTCCCGTCTGACCAATGTAAAAGGAATCACATTGTTTACAACCAATTTTATAGATAATGCCTGAATTATTGGTAGGACTATTTTTTACTATGATATCTTTCACAATATTGTTATATGAAAATACTACATTAATATCCAAAAGTTTAAGTACATTAGCAATGCCTAAAAAGCCCGGGAAAAATGGAAGTCCTAAAATATTTTTTGACACAGTACGAGTGTTATTATTGACACGATAGAAAGTTCGTTTTGCCTTGTTGAGACAAGATTCCATAAACGCAGGTGGGTAGCACAGATCACTTCCAATACCGTTGATTTTTTCCAATTCGGCATCAATGTATTCCGGACTGGCGATCCTAAGAGCGCGGAGAAACATTAAAGAAAATATGGCCTTAATAGGGGTGTCATGTCCCGAGTAAAAGTGTACGTAGGACAAATTGTTTGTTTTTTCCGATAGATACTAAACTTAAAATCTGGGCTTTCCCTATGTACACGAACATCCAAAACGGGATTGAGTTGTCTTGATCCATTTCTAAAGTAAACTTAATGGAGGGGACATGATCATTTAACTGAAGGAGGAAGTCATCCAGGTCATGATTCATGGGCCAGATACACAAAATATCGTCGATGTACCACAACCATGGAATGCCAACCCCCAGGATTCTCGGAATGTAAGTAATTTCGAAAAACTTCATGTAAATATTGGAGAGGAGGGGCGACAAGGAGTTGCCCATGGCCATCCCACAATTTTTATTTCTATATTTACTATATAGTATATATATATATTTTTTTTTTGTAACCTATATATAGTCTTGAACTCTTTATTTACTTCAGCGTTCCAGAGGATGTCATTAGACGAAAGCGCTTGAGCACCACTCTGTGTTTCCTTTCCTTCGTGGTTTTATTCATCATATATTGACTTACTTGACTTATTTCCCATCCGGTTAGAGCCGGGTTGGGTCCCTCTGATGACTTCTGTACTCCATCCAGGTTCGTCTGTCTCTCGCCATAGTTGTCAGCTCTCTCCATTCTGTCCCCGTGTTTCCGCTCTTAAAGCTCGCCAACCATGTTCTTCTTGGGCGTCCCCGCGGTCGAGTTCCATCCTCTCTCGCGTACATGGCTCTTCTGGGCAACCTCTCCTCCCTCATTCTCTCCACATGCCCAAACCATCTTCTCTGAATATCTTCGACTTTGCTATTCACTGGGATCTTAACGTTGGTCCTGTTCCTGATCTCCTCATTGGTCACCCGGTCCATCCATCTCACCCCACAAATCCTTCTCAAACAGTACATCTCAAATGCATTTAACTTTTTCCGCTCTTTCTCTCTCATTATCCAACTTTCAGCTCCGAACAGTACTGTTGGCAGTACTATGGATTCGTATAATCTAATTTTTAGTTTCATACTGATGTGGTTGTCTTTCCAGATTTTATCCATTTTATTCACTACTGCATATCCCAGTTTAATCCTATTCTGCATTGCTCGATAAGTGTTGTTGTCACTGGTAAAGTAGACTCCCAGGTATTTGAATTCATGTACTTGTTCAATTTGGCTGTTTGCAAGGCGTAGATCCACTACTTCATCTATTTTCCCTATTTTCATTATTTTGGTTTTTGCTGCATTTATTTTCAGATTGTATTTGTTGCATGTTTCTTCCACTCGTTCTATCATTGTAGCCGCCCCTTCTTTAATCTCCGCCAATAGCACTATGTCATCTGCATACCTCAAGTCCGTGCCGATTTCACCTCCTATTTTGATGGATCCTTCGTAATTCTGCAATGCCTCCCTCATTACCGCTTCCAAAAACAAATTAAATAGGTGGGGTTAACGGACAGCCCTGGATCACACCTCGTTTTGTTGGAAATGTGTCGGTTGTTATATTTCCCTTTCTTACTGCTGCAGATGTATTCGAGTACAATCGTTGTATTAGTTCTACTATTTGCTTCTCGAATCCTTCCCTTCTCAGCACCTGCACCATCCCCTCTCTCCAGACTGAGTCGAAGGCCTGTTTGAAATCTATAAATACGCAATATGTATTCTTATTATATTCCCATCTCTTTTCCGCTATTTGTCTCAATGTGAGACAGTGAAGGAAATAACGCGAAAATGGTCTGCAAATTCAATTGTTGTAAGAAACGAAAGGGGAGAGAAAACTGCGTTAGTAGAAGTAGTAAAACAAATATGGAAAAAGTATTTCGAGAAGGTGTTTACGGGAATGGAAGAACAAGTAGATTTTAGGAATTTCCCAGAACTGGAAACGGAAGAGAGAAGAGAGGAAACCCCAAATATATTGGAGAGCGAAGTGAAATGGCACATTGCATCTCTACCATTAAATAAGTCCCCAGGAAGAGATAATATACAGGGAGAACTGCTGAAAGAAGGGGATGAGCCAATAGCCAAATGGTTAACCTCATTGATACAGAGAGTGTTAAATGGTGAACCGATCCCCGCAGATTGGTTGCATGGACTAATCATCCCGATTCATAAGAAAGGTGATGTAACAGAATGTGAGAACTATAGGCCAGTGTGTTTATTATCAAATGCCTACAAGATTCTGGCAAAGACCTTGCAATACGGAATGCGTACAAGAGAAGAGGAAGTGCTGTCGGAGGAACAGGCGGGGTTTAGGCAGGGCAGAGGAACGGCAGACCAAATATTCACATTGAGACAAATAGCGGAAAAGAGATGGGAATATAATAAGAACACATATTGCGTATTATCATATATATATATATATATATATATATATATATAACGTAAAGAACGACGCTTGTATAGGAGATATTCCGCGCAAGACGAGAGAGAGAGAACGAAACAAATGAAAAAATGAGGTAACCACCTGGGAATCGAACCCGGGATCTTCCGATTGCCGGTCAGATGCGATACCATTACACCATGGACCTCACTCTTCCAAATGCCGTAATTCTTCTACATACTCGCAAAACCAATGCCCCAAGGGGGCACCTCCCGCATGCCGTAACATTATATACATTCAACTGCAAAGAACACGCAGTATAAATAACGTAAAGAACGACGCTTGTATAGGAGATATTCCGCGCAAGACGAGAGAGAGAAACGAAACAAATGAAAAAATGAGGTAACCACCTGGGAATCGAACCCGGGATCTTCCGATTGCCGGTCAGACGCGATACCATTACACCATGGACCTCACTCTTCCAAATGCCGTAATTCTTCTACATACTCGCAGAGAAACCAATGCCCCAAGGGGCACCTCCCGCATGCCGTAACATTTATACATTCAACTGCAAAGAACACGCAGTATAAATAACGTAAAGAACGACGCTTGTATAGGAGATATTCCGCGCAAGACGAGAGAGAGAGAACGAAACAAATGAAAAAATGAGGTAACCACCTGGGAATCGAACCCGGGATCTTCCGATTGCCGGTCAGACGCGATACCATTACACCATGGACCTCACTCTTCCAAATGCCGTAATTCTTCTACATACTCGCAGAAACCAATGCCCCAAGGGGGCACCTCCCGCATGCCGTAACATTATATACATTCAACTGCAAAGAACACGCAGTATAAATAACGTAAAGAACGACGCTTGTATAGGAGATATTCCGCGCAAGACGAGAGAGAGAGAACGAAACAAATGAAAAAATGAGGTAACCACCTGGGAATCGAACCCGGGATCTTCCGATTGCCGGTCAGACGCGATACCATTACACCATGGACCTCACTCTTCCAAATGCCGTAATTCTTCTACATACTCGCAGAAACCAATGTCCCAAGGGGGCACCTCCCGCATGCCGTAACATTATATACTGCGTGTTCTTTGCAGTTGAATGTATATAATGTTACGGCATGCGGGAGGTGCCCCCTTGGGGCATTGGTTTCTGCGAGTATGTAGAAGAATTACGGCATTTGGAAGAGTGAGGTCCATGGTGTAATGGTATCGCGTCTGACCGGCAATCGGAAGATCCCGGGTTCGATTCCCAGGTGGTTACCTCATTTTTTCATTTGTTTCGTTCTCTCTCTCTCGTCTTGCGCGGAATATCTCCTATACAAGCGTCGTTCTTTACGTTATTTATACTGCGTGTTCTTTGCAGTTGAATGTATATATATATATATATATATATATATATATATATATATACAGGGTGTCCGAGAATTATCTGTACAAGTTTTGGTTGTTATTAAAAGTCAACCATGCAGTGTAGAAATTCCAGTGTTGTCCCATTTTACAGAGAATTTCATTAAGTTTTTTCTGATACCAAGTTTTGACAAGTTTTTTAGAAATTCCAGTGTGTCCGAAAATTATCTGTACAATTTCATCTTTTAATAAAATTCTTGATAACACACGTAAAATTCTTAAACAAGATTATTTAGAATCTGTATTTTCAAAAGTTTCTGTTATTAAAGTAACGTTGTTACAAACATTCGATATGTGCACCATCAGTGATTCGCAAAACATCCAATCGATAATCCAAATGTTGCCATGTACGCTGCAGCATATCCACATCAATTCGCTCAATAGCAGCTGTGATTCTTGCTTTTAAATCATCAATGTCTGTCACCCGCGTACAAAAAAGAAAAAACTTGTCAAAACTTGTTATCAGAAAAAACTTAATGAGTTTCTCTGTAAAATGGGACAACACTGGAATTTCTACACTTCATGGTTGACTTTTAATAACAACCAAAAATTGTACAGATAATTCTCGGACACCCGATATATATATATATATATATATATATATGAATAGAAACGACATAATATTAAGGAACGTTTCTGCACACGCGGAAGAGAAATAACGAATAAATGAAAAATGAGGCGAACCGCCCGGGAATCGAACCCAAGGCCTTCCAATTGCCGGTTGGATGCGCTACCATTACACCACGGACCTCAATCATTCACAAATCGAAATTCTCCTACATAGGGCAGAAACCAATGCCCTGAGAGGGCACCCTCGCAAATCGTGAATATGTGCATTTAACTGCAATGACCACGCAGTATATAAATGAATAGAAACGACATAATATTAAGGAACGTTTCTGCACACGCGGAAGAGAAATAACGAATAAATGAAAAATGAGGCGAACCGCCCGGGAATCGAACCCAAGGCCTTCCAATTGCCGGTTGGATGCGCTACCATTACACCACGGACCTCAATCATTCACAAATCGAAATTCTCCTACATAGGGCAGAAACCAATGCCCTGAGAGGGCACCCTCGCAAATCGTGAATATGTGCATTTAACTGCAATGACCACGCAGTATATAAATGAATAGAAACGACATAATATTAAGGAACGTTTCTGCACACGCGGAAGAGAAATAACGAATAAATGAAAATGAGGCGAACCGCCCGGATCGAACCCAAGCCTTCCAATTGCCGGTTGGTTTCTGCCCTATGTAGGAGAATTTCGATTTGTGAATGATTGAGGTCCGTGGTGTAATGGTAGCGCATCCAACCGGCAATTGGAAGGCCTTGGGTTCGATTCCCGGGCGGTTCGCCTCATTTTCATTTATTCGTTATTTCTCTTCCGCGTGTGCAGAACGTTCCTTAATATTATGTCGTTTCTATTCATTTATATACTGCGTGGTCATTGCAGTTATATATATATATATATATATATATATATATATACTTAGGGTTCTATTAGAAAAGTTGAAAATGGTTTGATCAGGATTTAGGGTCTGAAGGTTAGAGTTTAAGCCTAATAGGTTTAATTTCTATTGTGTCGTTGTTGAATCTGTTTCCGGTAGATGTTGACATCTTTAATAGTTTGATTTTTTAACATTAAATAGTCGATAAGACTTACAGATTCTTTTAATTGAGTTAAGAGAGAATTATATTTAGCAAGAAGTCTTTACTATTGGAATGCTTAAATTTAATTTCTTTACTCAACAATTTGCACTGGAAACGATTTGTATATATTAGAGTTGTAGAGGCGTTTGTGGTAGAGTTTGAATTTAATAAATTTGGGAATAGAATTATAACTCTTACAGACGTTTAAGAAATGAAGGTCGCAGTTTGTTTTCGTCTATTTTCGGTAAATGTTCTTGAATCTTTGTACTTCTTCAGCGTGGCTCGGTCATATCTTTCTATGATAACTTGGTTGAATGGTTTGTTCTTAGGGAAGCGTAGCTTAGCGAGGAATAGGAGGACGAAAGATGGTACATGTTTATCAACAGACGTTTCGGAAAAATTCAATTTCCATCATCAGTGCTAAAAAGTTTAAAAACAATAGAAATAAATAAGTATATAAAATAAAAACGAACAATAAATTAAAATGGCGCAACAATTAGCGAGAATTAATAGTAAGTTACAATATATTAAATTAAAAGATTAAAAATTAAATGATACAAAGTATAAAAGTATGGACAATAAGTAAAATATAAAACGGTTTAGGTTAAAACAGAATTGAAGGGTTTCTTACTAGATTGTTAATGTAATGGGAGACTAATTATACAAAGATTGGGAATGGTTGCCTCTTGAATAGGCTGACCATACGTACCGTTTTTGAACGGGACAGTACCGTTTGTTTTATATTTCCTGGCCGTCCCGTCGTTTTAATAAAAATGTCAATTTTGTCCCGGTTTATGTACTTACTTTTTCATGAATACAGAATATTACATAACCCCCGTCCCTTTTTTGCAATCCCAATGTCCCGTTTTTGTCTCAAGGAAATATGGTCAGCCTACTCTTGAAAGAATCCATATTAGGAAGATGGAGCCGGGCGGAGTGATGGTGGATTTCTTTTGAGAGTTTATTTTGCAATTGTTAAATTGAAAGCGGAACTGCAATCGTTGAGGGTTGGCTGGGATACTGAGGATATAAAAGGACTCAAGTATGCGGAGGTCGATTAGTTGGTTGGCTGAATTAATTATTTTGAAGTGGGAGGAAAGTAACGGGTGGTTGTGGATTTGGCAGTGATCCCTTATTGCTGATTGGAGGGTTTGTTCAAGGGCTGTGAAGTTCTTGTAGAAATCCCACGATGCTCGTCCACTCTTGTTTGATATTGGCGGATGGTACTGCCAATGTAGTTCGCTTTGCAGCGAACACAATTAAAAGCATAGATAGTGGACGAAGCAAGTGGCTGGGGTGTTTTTTCTTTATGGTTGAGGTAAGATTTGATACTATTGCTGTTGGTGAAAGCGAAATGAAATTTAATTTGGGGGTAAAGCGGTGAGTAAGAGACGGAGTTTCTGAAAGTATTTTGTGGCTAATGTGGTGCGTAATAGGGGAATGAAAAATATTGTACGTCTTTTTTAAGTGGGAACTTTAAGGGGGGATTGATAAATATTATTAAGAAAATTTCTGGTTAAGGACTGTAACAAATGTAACTCTTTCCCAAACATCTGTTACAGTCCTTAACCAAAAATTTTCTTAATAATATTTATCAACCCCCCTCTAAAGTTCCCACTGTTAAAATACGTACAATATTTTTCATCCCTATTACGACCACATTAGCCACAAAATACTTTCAGAACTCCGTTCTCTTACTCACCCCGCTCTACCCCCAAATTAAATTTCATTTCGCTTTCACCAACAGCAATAGTATCAAATCTTACCTCAACCATAAAGAAAAAACACCCCAGCCACTTGCTTCGTCCACTATCTATGCTTTTAATTGTGTTCGCTGCAAAGCGAACATATTGCAGTACCATCCGCCAATATCAAACAAGAGTGGACGAGCATCGTGGGATTTCTACAAGAACTTCACAGCCTTGAACAAACCCTCCAAATCAGCAATAAGGGATCACTGCCAATCCACAACCACCCGTTACTTTCCTCCCACTTCAAAATAATTAATTCAGCCAACCAACTAATCGACCTCCGCATACTTGAGTCCCTTTATATCCTCAGTATCAGCCAACCCTCAACGATACAGTTCCGCTTTCAATTTAAACATTGCAAAATAAACTCTCAAAAGAAATCCACCATCACTCCGCCCGGCTCCATCTTCCAATATGGAATTCTTTCAAGAGGCAACCATTCCCAATCTTCTGTATAATTAGTCTCCCATTACATTAACAATCTGGTAAGAAACCCTTCAATTCTGTTTTACTAAACCGTTTTATATTTTACTTATTGTCCATACTTTTATACTTTGTATCATTTAATTTTTATCTTTTAATTTAATATATTGTAACTTACTATTAATTGTCGCTAATTGTTGCGCCATTTTAATTTATTGTTCGTTTTTATTTATTATACTTATTTATTTCTATTTGTTTTTAAACTTTTTAGCACTGATGATGGAAATTGAATTTTTCCAAAACGTCTGTTAATAAACATGTACCATCTTTTCGTCCTCCTATTCCTCGCTAAGCTACGCTTCCCTAAGAACAAACCATTCAACCAAGTTATCATAGAAAGATATGACCGAGCAACGCTGAAGAAGTACAAGATTCCAAGAACATTTACCGAAAATGGACGAAAACAAACTGCGACCTTCATTTCTTAAACGTCTGTAAGAGTTATAATTCTATTCCAAATTTATTAAATTGAAACTCTACAACAAACGCTTCTACAACTCTAATATATACAAATCGTTCCAGTGCAAAATTGTTGAGTAAAGAAATTAAATTTAAGCATTCCAATAGTAAAAGACTTCTTGCTAAATATAATTCTCTCTTAACTCAATTAAAAGAATCTGTAAGTCTTATCGACTATTTAATGTTAAAAAATCAAAACTATTAAAGATGTCAACATCTACCGGAAACAGATTCAACAACGACACAATAGAAATTAAACCTATATATATATGAAAATTATTTCACGAAAGTAACACGTGAAAAATATTTATGATGAATAAAACCACGAAGGAAAGGAAACACAAAAAGGTGCTCAAGCGCTTTCGTCTAATGACATCCTCAGGAACACTGAAGTACAAAAAAGGTTACGGCCTATATATAGGTTACAGAAAAAAAAAAAAATAACATACATACACACAAACATATATATATATATACATACATATCTACACACATACATATATATATATATGCAATAAACGGAGAAGTAAAATTAAAAATTAAAAATTAGAGGATTAACAAAGAGGCATACAGATTTGTAAGGAAAAATAACGATTTTTAGCACAAGATCAAATGAATTATAAAAATACAAATTTATACTGGAAATCTGCCCGGGTTTTAACACTTTGCCTTTTAGAGTCAAGTTTCGATATATATATAAATAAAATGAAGATTAAAAGTTAATAAAGTAGCATACAAGTTTACCAAAGATTTAGCGTCCTACCCTTTTTATCTAAATTTGTTTTGAAGGAATTCAAAACAACAGGATCGAGTTGAGAAAGACCTTTGCTTATGTTGAAGTTATTTGAAAGTTGGATAATGGCAGACTCAAGAATATTTCTATTAACAATGTTGCTAGAATGAAATAAAACTGAAGCATTATTCCAATCAATACAGTGGGATAACTCTGACAAATGGACAAAAAGAGCACTGGACAACTGTCCTGTTCTAACGGAATATTGATGCTGTTTTATACGTGTGTGCAAATCCTTTCCCGTCTGACCTATGTAAAAGGAATCACATTGTTTACACCCAATTTTATAGATAATGCCTGAATTATTGTAGGGCTATTTTTTACTATGATATTTTTCACAATATTGTTATATGAAAATACTACATTAATATCCAAAAGTTTAAGTACATTAGCAATGCCTAAAAGCCTGGGAAAAATGGAAGTACTAAAATATTTTTTGACAAAGTACGAGTGTTATTATTGACACGATAGAAAGTTCGTTTGCTTTGTTGAGACAAGATTCCATAAACGCAGATGGGTAACACAGATCACTTCCAATACCGTTGATTTTTTCCAATTCGGCATCGATGTATTCCGGACTGGCGATCCTAAGGGCGCGGAGAAACATTGATGAAAAAATGGCCTTCTTAGTGGGGGTGTCATGTCCCGAGTAAAAGTGTACGTAGGACAAATTGTTTGTTGTTTTCCGATAGATACTAACTTAAAACCTGGGCTTTCCCTATGTACACGTCGACGATATTTTGTATCTGGCCCATGAATCGTGACATGGATAACTTCCTCCTTCAGTTAAATGATCAAGTCCCCTCCATTAAGTTTACTTTAGAAGTGGAACAAGACAATTCAATCCCATTTTTGGATGTGCGTGTACATAGGGAAAGCCCAGGTTTTAAGTTTAGTATCTATCGGAAAACAACAAACAATTTGTCCTACGTACACTTTTACTCGGGACATGACACCCCCACTAAGAAGGCCATTTTTTCATCAATGTTTCTCCGCGCCTTAGGATCGCCAGTCCGGAATACATCGATGCCGAATTGGAAAAAATCAACGGTATTGGAAGTGATCTGTGTTACCCATCTGCGTTTATGGAATCTTGTCTCAACAAAGCAAAACGAACTTTCTATCGTGTCAATAATAACACTCGTACTTTGTCAAAAAATATTTTAGTACTTCCATTTTTCCAGGGCTTTTTAGGTATTGCTAATGTACTTAAACTTTTGGATATTAATGTAGTATTTTCATATAACAATATTGTGAAAAATATCATAGTAAAAAATAGCCCTACCAATAATTCAGGCATTATCTATAAAATTGGGTGTAAACAATGTGATTCCTTTTACATAGGTCAGACGGGAAAGGATTTGCACACACGTATAAAACAGCATCAATATTCCGTTAGAACAGGACAGTTGTCCAGTGCTCTTTTTGTCCATTTGTCAGAGTTATCCCACTGTATTGATTGGAATAATGCTTGTTTTATTTCATTCTAGCAACATTGTTAATAGAAATATTCTTGAGTCTGCCATTATCCAACTTTCAAATAACTTCAACATAAGCAAAGGTCTTTTTCAACTCGATCCTGTTGTTTTGAATTCCTTCAAAAAAATTTAGATAAAAGGGTAGGACGCTAAATCTTTGGTAAACTTGTATGCTACTTTATTAACTTTTAATCTTCATTTTATTTTTATATATATCGAAACATGACTCTAAAAGGCAAAGTGTTAAAACCCGGGCAGATTTCCAGTATAAATTTGTATTTTTATAATTCATTTGATCTTGTGCTAAAAATCGATATTTTTCCTTACAAATCTGTATGCCTCTTTGTTAATCCTCTAATTTTTAATTTTTAATTTTATTTTTACTTCTCCGTTTATTGCATATATATATATGTATGTGTGTAGATATATATATATATATGTTTGTGTGTATGTATGTTATTTTTTTTTTTTTCTTTCTGTAACCTATATATAGGCCGTAACCTTTTATGTACTTCAGTGTTCCTGAGGATGTCATTAGACGAAAGCGCCTGAGCACCTTTTTGTGTTTCCTTTCCTTCGTGGTTTTATTCATCATATATATATATAGTGGTGGACCGGATATCCGCATCATTTTTAACATCCGCATCGGCACTTGACTGCGGATGTTATGCGGATATTACCTCTAATAAATTATGCAATTTACAATTAAATTAGCTTATAAAGTAGCTTATAAGGCCCAGTCATGCACATTTCATGTAAAGTATTAATTATTAATGAACAAACAAATATATAAACCTGAAAATATAAATAGCTGGTAACACAGAAAATTGAATGAAACTTGTTTCATTGAATTTTATGTGGCTGAAACTCTTGAGAAAGTTATTATTTTTATCATAATGATAACATTAATATTAATTTGAATTGTTATGCATTGTCTGCCATAATAGTAATATCACAAAATTTGAAAAATTGTCATATATTCATAATTTAATTCTATATTATATTGATAGATTAACTAAATATCCGCATTCGCATCCGCGGATATTGAAATTAAAGATCCGCATTCGCAGATGTTGAAAAACTGACATCCGGTCCACTAATAAATATATATATATATTATATATAAAATAATTTAATTGCTCATTTTTCATTTCGTAAGAGGTTTCGTGTTTATTGAAGACGGGTTCATATTATGGCCATAAAATGGCACACCGTTCAGGCCAACTAATGCGGCCCATTGCGCTAACTCCCGGATTATTTTTACCAGCACCATCGGGAGCCGAACCATCGACTACAGCGATTTCACTTCACTAGCAGGGAAACGATGTTACCCACTGAACCACCGGCGCTGACAAGTCCTGGTGCATGTAACGTTCTCTCCATTCTCTATCATAAATAATTCTTTTTTTGCTCTCACCGAAATTTGGCTGAACCCCGCCTCGGATAATGCCTTTACTATCCTTGGCAAGAACTGTATCAATGCTTATCATAACAACTTCAGTTGTGGGTTTAAAATTTTTGTATCTGAAGTCGCTTTGAATGTTATTTTAAAGCTAATCTTAAACCTATTAATCCATTTCTTCAGAGTCTATTCATTAACGTAAGCTTAAGACTATTATAATGACTTTTTTTCAATTCAATCACCACATCATCCGGATATCCGGAATTCATTTCCCCACGTAGTGGGAGTGAGTAGGCCCCAAGGGTCACCTAAGCCCGAGCATTAATAGGGCGAGTGACCAGTCCAACTCAACCCACGGACCAGCAGCCGGGAGCGAACCCAAAGCCGAATTTCAACTTCAACAGGACATAGTCATTAAGGACTCGTTATCGCGGGCTATGTCGTGACCATATCGCCTCCGGTCGATCAGCGAAGTTAAGCAGCATTGGGGCTGGGTTGTAGATGGGTGGGTGACCGTCCACTGCATCCAGATGATGTGGTTCGGATCCCACGTAAAAATCATAGGTTCTTTCGGCCACATGACCACTATTAGAGATCATGCAACTCCAAAACATCGTAACTTAATTGTTACTGCGTCATGAGTCCTCTAAACTTTCGCAGCTCTTAGCTGATGAAACGATTATCCATTGGCGATTGCAAAAAATGCTCGTATTTTATGTTATATTTCTAATATTGCAGACAATTTGCGTGTTGATATACTGACCTCGCCCAAAATTATTTACAATTATGTTCCTTTTCCTAGTAGCCTACTGGAGTACTGGTGTTTCCATTTTTTTGGCCACCTGATCCAGATATTTCTATCACCATTTTGCCTTAAAATCAATAAGGGAAGAACTATTAAAGAACGTTAAAGACGTGATGAATATACTTTTGAGTACTATTTTTAATGTCTGGAAACCGGACATCTCGATCTCCTTAAAGAATCTACTATAACCGATTTGTAACACTGGTGGACCACCACCTTTACAGTGACTTTCTAACCTCAGTAAAGTCTTTAAAAACGGCTTACACAAAAGAGTAACTGTATATGTCACTGTGGAAGGAATTTTGTCCTTTACCCAGTAATACTTTGATTTAGGGTAATGGAATTCAAATTCCTCGTCCTATTCCAGTATTTATCGAAAATACGGAATTATGGTTCTTGTTGATATCTCCAAGGCAGTTGATAGTCTACTCTAGATCATGATCGTTTGCTTTTTAGGTTAGGTCTTACAGATGACCTTGAATTTCCTTAAATCTTATGTTATCTCACTGGCAAAACGTTGGTGAGGTCAGGTGTTCCTCATGGTTCAACATTGAGGTCATTATATTTGTGTTAATGATATTAACTACTATTAATCGTTCTAATGTAGTACAATACATTGATGACTGTTCCAAATTCCAATATCCACCATACTTGCCAGACGGTTTAAACTAAGTTGGAACAGGCCGAATCGAAATTCTCGATTCAATGCCCACTGATTCAGGTCGGGTTTCGATTCTTTTGCCGAATCGACCCGAATCGAATTTTTCGATTCCTTGCGCACCCTTAACGAGAATTCGATGTTCACAAATACTTGGACCTTTGCGTCGACAGTGAGCTTTCCTTTCTCACCAAATAGAAACCATGAAACTTAAATACCATTTCTAGCTGACATTTAGCTTTTCTATTGGTAAAATGCTAATATTTTCGAGCCGCTAAGTGTTTTTACTTCGTTCTTATTTATTCTTGTATTTCAATATAATGAACTTGTAGGGCAGTGCGTTTACTTGGGGATTAATTCAGTAAAACAATGTCGAAATAAAACTGTACGTTTATTAAAAACGGATGATATTTATAAACTTTGGGAAAGTTGTGTATCATACCGTTTGTTCTTCTAAATACCGATAATGCATGATATTATATGGCAAACCCTTCCGTTGGCAACATTACAACAGTAGGAAAATATATAGTTGCAAACAATCTCGATCCACAGTCAACACTGACAGTCACAAGTTTCTCTTCCAAACTTATACCCATTTTTCGACGAGAAAATTTATGAATACTCTGATAACTTAACCTCGCCTAATCTGCCCTAATCTATCCTAACAATTTAATCTAACCTCCCGGGCTACGTCGTTGCAGATGTCGTAATACTGCTTCCCGTCGATCGGTGAAGTTAAGTGACATTGGGTCTGGGTAGTAGTTGAATGGGAGACCGTCCTCCGCGTCCAAATTGTGTAGTGACCCGTAGTTCAGATCCCGCGTAAAATTGGAGGTCCCATTCGTCACAATGAGCTTACATATTGCGAAAGAGGTTAAACAACCTCAACATTACATTTTTTTTTTAATCTAACCCCCAAACTTCGTTCACAGAATGTAAAAATTTCTCTCTCTCTCTGGCTTCTAAGTACAATCTCCAAATTTGCAGACTATACGAAATTAGGAATTAGTGTAGGTACTAAGGAGGGCGTAAGAACGCTTCAGAACGATCTTGACAGGTTGGGCGAATGGTCTGCTATTTGGCAGATGCCATTCAACTTGGACAAATGTAAGGTAATGCACATAGGTTATAAAAACCCGAAGACCGATCAGGGGCGTACCTAAAGTATTTGGCACCCGGGGCGGATCCTTCCTTTGGCATCCCCCATAAATAATTTTAAAATTTAAACACACAGTGAAATATATGTTTGCAAGTAGATTTTTAAACAGTACAGTACTGTCATAAGCAAATTGGAAATAAGAAAAATGCAATACATTAACAATTCAGTGAACAGGTAATACTACATTTTATTTTATACAAAAAACACAGGAAATCCAGTCTCAACGCTCAGCCTATTCTTCAAAGGTAAATAGAGAGGATTCACAGTCTCTGCTTTCAAGCCTTAATTTCTGCAAATTGATCAATGACCTCATCAAAATTCACCTCCTTTGCATATTCATGTTCGATTGAAAGTAAAGCCAGATTTGTCAATCTTGTCTGACTCATGGTCGAGCGAAAGAAATTTTTTATCAATTTCAATTTGGAAAAACTTCTTTCACATGAAGCAATAGACACACAGACAGTCAAAAAGAATCTCAAACACAGTGACAAGCTTGGCAAAGATTCACAAAAATCTCATTTCACAATAAACTCCAGAAACTGCAATGCTGTCCATTTCTTTGCCTCTTCAACGCTGATTTTGGCAGCTTCCAAATGCCTCCGAAGTCGTCCAATTTCCACACTGATATCTTCATCAGAGAATTCATCGAAAATATGAGTCAAATTTGGAATATACTTCCGAAGTAGTTCTTCTGTTGCAACAACCAAAGTGTTTGGCTGAATAACAGCGAAGATTGACGGAATTTGATCCATTGACTTAGAACGAATCTCCAATTCTTGATGAAAGCGATCAAGACATTCAAACATAGCCCTTTTTACTTCCTCTGGCAATGTGAGACCAGCATCCTTTGCCATCTCTCGTAGTATCCTTTTTCGGAGCTTAACTACCCCTCTTCTCTCCATAGAAATGTCCATTTCCTCACACTTTGTAGTTGCATAATAAATGGCCCCCTCCACAATTTCATTGCGCTGATCTTCAAGAAAGTTTTAGAGCTTGGAGCTTCACAATGCACTTTTCAAGGCTGATTCCAACTGTTTGCAAATACTTTTGGCGAGATTAATTTCTTCCAGGACTTCACACCAGAAAGAAAGGTAACTAAAAAAAGAGAAATCACATACAGCAGACAGCAAAATCTGAGCTGATCCTCTTGTGTCCACATTTTCTTTGGGATCGCACAGTACTTCAAGGATTGAGGTTAGCTTCTCAAAATTTGCCTTCACTGGTTTCACAGCGTCATAATGAGCACTCCATCTTGTCTGGGAGAGTCTTTTGACTGTCATGCCTACATTCTCCATCAGCACTTCCCATCGATGAGTTGAGACTGAAAAGAAGGAATAGACTCTCTCCAAGGTTTCAAAAAAGTCAGACATGAAGAAACGCTTCCAAATGAGTGCACTCCGCAAAGGTTCAGAGAATGATTTGCACAAGGCACAAACAAAGCCTTGGGATTAATCTCTCTGATCTTTGACTGAACACCACCATGAATCCCAGCCATAGTTACAGCGTTGTCATATCCTTGACCACGGCACAGGTTTATGTCCAGTCCATCTCTCTCCAGATGTCTCAGGATATCCCCTGTGAGCTCAGCAGCAGTCTTTCCGGCAATAGGGAAGAAGCCCAAGAATGATTTCTTTACTTCAACTTCGTCACATTCAATATGGACGTATCTGATCACTTCACACATCTGATCAGTGTGGGACACATCAGGAGTGCTGTTAAAAAGAATCCCAAAATACTTTGCTTTCTTGATATCAGCCACTATTTTCTCTTTGACGTAATTCCCCAAAAGGCAAATGAACTCATTCTGAATCTTTGGAGATAAATACGAAGCCACTCTCCTCCCAGAAGGAATAGAATGCTTAATCCTTACAAAATGTTCTTTCAAGACTGGATCGTAATTTATTTTATAGTGGAAATTAACATTAAGCTGTTGTAATAGTTTGAACATTTTAAAATTTTTTTCTTTGGCGAATTTTTCATTTGGTTTGAAAACTTGTACTGGTATTTCAACTCTCCCGATGGCACCCCCCTCCTGGCTCTCACCCGGGGCGGACCGCCCTCCTCGCACCCCCCTTAGTACGCCACTGAGACCGATTACTCTCTTGGGAAGGAACTTGACTGAGACCGATCTAGAGAAAGACTTAGGAGTCTATATCAGCAACGATCTGAAACCGTCGAAGCACTGTGCAGAAGTCGAAAACAGGGCCTTAAAAATATTAGGTTATATTAAAAGACTTCCAGTTTCGGAACAAGGAGACTGTAATGTCTCTTTATAATCATAGTCAGACCTCAACTGGAATACTGTGGCGCAGTTTTGGTCTCCATCCCTCAGAAGGACATAGAAAGTTGAAAGAGTACAAGCAGGGGCTACAAATTGATCCCTTCAATGAGAATGCAAAGCTACCAACGGAGATTGGAGCGCCTAAATCTGTTTACCTTAGAGACGAGGAGGTTGCGAGGTCAGCTTATTCAAGTTTTCAAGATGCTCAATGGAATAGACAGGGTAGATTACAGAAACTTATTCTCACTTAATGCTAATCCGACAAGAAATAATGGGTTTAAACTGGAACTAAAGACATTTAGGACCTCTGTCTGCGGGAATTTCTTTTCCTATAAAATAGTTAATATCTGGAACCAACCTCCCTCAGAGGTTGTTTCCAGTCAAATTGTAAATGTGTTTAAAAATAGGCTAGACAAAGTACTGAATACTTTCATAGTTTGACTAAAACATAACATAACTCTGCAGGAGTTTGCTTGCACGGTGTCTCTGTGAGCAAACTAAATATAGAGCTATTTATATATTCTCCACTTTCCTGTAAAATTTCCTTGGCTACTTTTCCAGGGTCAACGTATTTTCTTCAACCTTTTTCCGTACCTGCCACTGGAAGGGAGGGAGCGGAGGGTAGGGAGAGAGCCTTCTACTTTTCTATCCAGTTTTCCACTACTGTTAGGATAGTTGAAAGAAAAATAAACTTGTTTAATAACAGGAACCTCCCAGAGTGGACCGGAAGGTCTTTGAGGCTTCCTCTTCTCTCTCTCTCTCTCTCTCTCTCTCTCGTGGGAGGGACGAACTAGAGGTTTGTACAGATCTCCGCATCTCCTCCTCGACGAGGATTCAGCCCTGTACACCGAACTCCTTAGCCTGCTAGGGGATAGGGTGTGTATAGTTTTAGGAGACTTCAACTGTCGCGGCATAAAGTAGGAAGACAAGACTGCTAATGCTGAAGGGAGGAGGCTAGTCGACTTTGCTGATGAGAACTTCCTCACTCAGTGGGTCAATGAGCCTACACGAGGCGAAAGCGTTCTAGACTTAGTATTCACGACCGAAGACAACCTCGTCACTGGCCTCACCTTTGACGAATCGTTGGGCGGGAGTGATCACGGTCTGATTAGGTTCCATGTCTGCGTCCCTCGGGTGAAGCGTAGTAACTCGAGAGGCAGTAAGCTCAATCTCCGGCGGGCGGACTTTGTTAGCCTCCGGGATAGCGTAGGTGAGATGGGGTTAGAGGTCGGCGGCGATGTTGAGGGAGTGTGGAGTGCATTCCGGGACGAGTTTATGGTGCTGCAGTCTGCTGCCATACCCTCAAAACCGGTCACCCCTGCTTCAACGCAGCCTAAGTGGTTCAGTCGTGACATCGCTTCGGCTATTCGAAATAGGAAAGCCGCGTATAGGAGGGCGAAGGCCAATCGTTCCCATGAGAACACTGAGGCGTATGTCCGCCTGTGTAGGGAAGTGAAGCCGAAGGTTAGGCTAGCGAAACGTAACGAAGAACTTCGGGTGGCAAGCCTCTGCAAGGGGAACCCTGAGGAGTTCTTCAGTCATGTTAATAGTAGAAAGCCCATTAGAAGCATGATATGTCCGTTAAAGGACGGAAGCGGCGTTCTGCGGACCTCCGACGCGGACATCGCCAATGTGCTTAATGAGTACTTTGTGGGAGTGTTCTCCAGGGAGGACACCGCGTCATCCCCGAGCCAGGCGTGAGGCACGAAGGTGCTGGCCTGGATAGTGTTCGATGTACCGCGACAGTCATTGCCGATAGAATAGACAAACAGCGCGTTTAAGGCTCCTGGGCCAGACCAGCTCCTCCCCAGTGTGTTCCGGGACGTGCGCGACCAGGTGGCTCCCCACCTGGCTACAGTCTTCAACAAATCGTTGGAGACGGGCCAGGTGCCTGGTGACTGGAGCGAAGCCAATGTGACCCCTATCTTTAAGAAAGGGGATCACGAAAGTCCAGGGAACTATCGTCCCATTAGTCTCAATTCAGTTGTAGGTAAATTATTAGAGGGGATAATAGCGGATAGGATCTTTGACCATTTGGATTCCTACAAGCTGCTTGGGGATTCCCAATATGGGTTTAGACGGCATAGGTCGTGTCTCACCAACTTGCTCGAGTTTTTCCACGTCATGTGGGGTGAGTATGATAAGAGTAGGGCGATTGATATACTTTATCTCGACTGTTAGAAAGCCTTTGATAAGGTACCTCACCGCCGGCTAATAGCCAAAGTGCGCGGGCTGGGTATCGGTGATGAATAGGTAGGTGGATTGAAAACTGGCTGAAGAATAGGCGGCAGAGGGTTGTAATTAAAGGGGTTAGTTCGGGTTAGGTCTCAGTCACTAGTGGAGTTCCTCATGGTTCCGTTTTGTGGCCACTGTTGTTTATCATTTACATAACTGATATCGACGGTGGCATCGTCAGTTGGATCGCCAAATTCGCTGATGACACGAAGCTTGGGGGCAATGTTGGGACGCCCGAAGCGATCGAGCAACTGCATGCGGACCTAGATAGGATAGGAGAGTGGTCAGAAAATTGGCAAATGCCGTTTAACTTGGGTAAATGCAAAGTGATGCACATTGGTTACGCCGATCTCAAGTCGGACTACTCGATGTTGGGGAGTAATATCGAGGCCACTGATTTGGAAAAGGACTTGGGTGTGCTAATTAGCAGGGACCTTAAGTTTACGAAACAGTGCGTAGAGGTGGAAAAGAAAGCTCAGAAGTTGTTGGGTTATATCAGGAGGCAATTTCAGTTTCGGAACAAGGAGATTGTGCTCTCTCTGTACAATTCCCTGGTTCGGCCGCACCTGGAGTATGCTGCGTAGTTCTTGTCACCCACCCTCAGGAAAGATATTGAGAGGCTAGAGCCAGGGCGTATTTACAGTGTGCGGGGCCTTGGGCAAACTGAAAATGCAGCTGCTGGGCTTGCTGAACGCACTGACGTAGACGCGTCTTCTGAAAACGCAGCTGCTGAAGTATCGAAGGCAGCTGGTGGGCCTGCTGAAGGGGCTCACGTAGTTGCTGATGATTTAATCCAATTAGTCAGTTTCGGCACCGTCGCAAGAAACTCTTCTCTGCGCTTCTTATCCTTTTCACTACCGTGTTTATATTTCCTCCTTCGATCCCGGTCACGGCTCGTTTCCATGTTGTACGTATTACAATGCCAACAATAAGAACATAAATCATGAATCTGCAACAGAAACAAGAAGTAAGTTAGTAACAACATTAGAAATGAGTAACACTAACAAAAACAACAAATTAAACACCATCAAAGCGGATATTAGAATGTCTGATGCCATGCCACCTGCTGGAAAAAACAAAACTCGTCGCAGATGGCAAATACGTGACGTTTAATTTTTTTCAATTGAAATTTGCGGGGCCCATCGGGCGCGGGGCCTTGGACATTTGCCCGGTGCGCCACCCCCTAAATGCGGCCCTGGCTGGAGCGAGTGCAGGCGAGGGCCACAAAGTTAATCCCTTCCGTTAGGCATATGGGCTACAATCGACGTTTACGCGCCCTGAACTTGTTTTCGCTGGAAACTCGGAGGCTGCGCGGTCAATTCATCGAGGTTTTCAAGTTCTTACGCGGGTTCAACGATGTCGATTTTAGAAGCATGTTTAGTTTAAATGATAACCCAACTCGCAACAATGGTTGGAAGTTGGATTTGAAAAGGTTTAGGACTAGTGTGTGTGGGAATTATTTTACCTATAAGATCTGTGACACGTGGAACAGGTTACCTTCAGAAGTTGTGAACAGTTCCTCTGTGGATCATTTCAAGAAAAGGTTAGACCAAATCTTGCACACTATTTGAGGGTGTAGAAAATTTTCCGTGGCACCCGTTGCCATTGGTACCTCCTCGGTATGGGCCGCAAGGCCTTTTGAGGTGGTACTTTTCCTTGTAACTCTCTCTCTCTCTCTCTCTCTCTCTCTCTCTCTAGCAAGTTAAAATATTGTATATAAATTGTTTAATCATAGTCTTGTTTATTCACAAAAATTATTCTTTATTTCCCTTTGATACGAAAATTAGTACATTTATGGAGATCAAAAAGGAGATAAAATGAAAAGTGGATATCATTTGGGACGAAACGTTTCGACTTTTTATTAAATTAAGACTGTTTGCATGATAAATTGAAATTCTAATTTTCTTTGTTTCCAAATTCTGTACATGCTTTTTAGAAGTCTGTATGTAATGTGTATATATATATATATATGTATATATAAATATGTATATCATATGTGTTATATATAGTATATATATATATATAGTGTGTGTCATATATATAGTATATATATATATATAGTGTGTGTGTATATATATGTGTGTGTATATATATATATATTATATATATATATATATATATAATATATTATATATATATAGGAAAATTATTTCACGAAGGTAACACGTGAAAAATATTTATGATGAATAAAACCACGAAGGAAAGGAAACACAAAATGGTGCTCAAGCGCTTTCGTCTAATGACATCCTCAGGAACACTGAAGTACATAAAAGGTTAAGCCTATATATAGGTTACAGAAAGAAAAAAAGAAAAAATAAATAACATACATACACACACACACACACATATATATATATATATACATACATATCTATATATACAAATACATACATACATACATACATATATATACAATAAACAGAGAAGTAAAAATAATAAAAAATTATAAAAAAATTAAAAATTAAAACCTTAAAAGATTACCAGTGAGGCGTACAGATTTGTAAGAAAAAATATCGATTTTTAGCACAAGATCAAATGGATTATAAAAATACAAATTTATACTGGAACTCTACCGGGTTTTAACACAATGCTGCCTATGGTCAGGTTTCGATATATATAAAAAAAAAAAAAAATAAAAAAAAAATAAAAATAAAATGCAAATTAAAAGTTAATCGATTTTTAGCACAAGATCAAATGGATTATAAAAATACAAATTTATACTGGAACTCTGTCCGGGTTTTAACACAATGCTGCCTATGGTCAGGTTTCGATATAAAAAAAAAAAAAAAAAAAAAAAAAAATTAAAAGTTAATAAAGTAGAAGACAAGTTTACCAAAGATTTAATGTTTTACACTTCTTGTCTAAATCTGTTTTAAAAGAATTCAACATAACAGGATCGAGTTGAAAAAGACCTTTGCTTATGTTGAAGTTATTTGAAAGTTGGATAATGGCAGACTCAAGAATATTTCTATTAACAATGTTGCTTGAATGGAATAAAACTGAAGCGTTATTCCAATCAATACCGTGGGCTAACTCTGACAAATGGACAAAAGGGCACTGGACAACTGTCCTGTTCTAACGGAATATTGATGCTGTTTTATACGTGTGTGCAAATCCTTTCCGTCTGACCTATGTAAAAGGAATCACATTGTTTACAACCAATTTTATAGATAATGCCTGAATTATTGGTAGGGCTATTTTTTACTATGATTTTTTCACAATATTGTTATCTGAAAATACTACATTAATATCCAAAAGTTTAAGTACATTAGCAATGCCTAAAAGCCCGGGAAAAATGGAAGTACTAAAATATTTTTTGACAAAGTACGAGTGTTAATATTGACACGATAGAAAGTTCGTTTTGCCTTGTTGAGACAAGATTCCATAAACGCAGATGGATAACACAAATCACTTCCAATACCGTTGATTTTTTCCAATTCGGCATCGATGTATTCCGGACTGGCGATCCTAAGGGCGCGGAGAAACATTGATGAAAATATGGCTTTCTTAGTGGGGGTATCATGTCCCGAGTAAAAGTGTACGTAGGACAAATTGTTTGTCGTTTTCCGATAGATACTAAACTTAAAACCTGGGCTTTCCCTATGTACACGCACATCCAAAAATGGGATTGAATTGTCTTGCTCAACTTCTAAAGTAAACTTAATGGAGGGGACTTGATCATTTAACTGAAGGAGGAAGCTATCCAGGTCACGATTCATGGGCCAGATACACAAAATATCGTCGACGTACCGCAACCAAGGGATGCCAACCCCCAGGATTCTCGGAATATAGGTAATTTCGAAAAACTCCATATAAATATTGGAGAGGAGGGGCGATAAGGGGTCAATATTAACACTCGTACTTTGTCAAAAAATATTTTAGTACTTCCATTTTTCCCGGGCTTTTTAGGCATTGCTAATGTACTTAAACTTTTGGATATTAATGTAGTATTTTCATATAACAATATTGTGAAAAATATCATAGTAAAAAATAGCCCTACCAATAATTCAGGCATTATCTATAAAATTGGTTGTAAACAATGTGATTCCTTTTACATAGGTCAGACGGGAAAGGATTTGCACACACGTATAAAACAGCATCAATATTCCGTTAGAACAGGACAGTTGTCCAGTGCCCTTTTTGTCCATTTGTCAGAGTTAGCCCACTGTATTGATTGGAATAATGCTTCAGTTTTATTCCATTCAAGCAACATTGTTAATAGAAATATTCTTGAGTCTGCCATTATCCAACTTTCAAATAACTTCAACATAAGCAAAGGTCTTTTTCAACTCGATCCTGTTATGTTGAATTCTTTTAAAACAGATTTAGACAAGAAGTGTAAAACATTAAATCTTTGGTAAACTTGTCTTCTACTTTATTAACTTTTAATTTGCATTTTTTTTTTTTTTTTTTTTATATATATCGAAACCTGACCATAGGCAGCATTGTGTTAAAACCCGGACAGAGTTCCATTATAAATTTGTATTTTTATAATCCATTTCATCTTGTGCTAAAAATCGATTAACTTTTAATTTGCATTTTATTTTTATTTTTTTTTATTTTTTTTTTTTTTTTATATATATCAAAACCTGACCATAGGCAGCATTGTGTTAAAACCCGGTAGAGTTCCAGTATAAATTTGTATTTTTATAATCCATTTGATCTTGTGCTAAAAATCGATATTTTTTCTTACAAATCTGTACGCCTCACTGGTAATCTTTTAAGGTTTTAATTTTTAATTTTTTTATAATTTTTTATTATTTTTACTTCTCTGTTTATTGTATATATATGTATGTATGTATGTATGTATTTGTATATATAGATATGTATATATATATATATATATATGTGTGTGTGTGTATGTATGTTATTTATTTTTTTTTTTTCTTTCTGTAACCTATATATAGGCTTAACCTTTTATGTACTTCAGTGTTCCTGAGGATGTCATTAGACGAAAGCGCTTGAGCACCATTTTGTGTTTCCTTTCCTTCGTGGTTTTATTCATCATATATATATATATATATATGTAAAAATGAACCATAAATAATTCCCATATTCCTATATTATCTTATCCTTCATGTAATTCTTGTATTCATTTATATAGTCTCTGTATCCATTGTAAGAAAAAGTATCCATTTTAAAAATTCATGTGTTATATGGTTCATGTATAATCTTATATATTTAACTTTATATAATGCCTATACTCTATGTATGTACGTGTGTGTATTCATTTTTACATAAGGACCAAAATCGCCCAACGCGAGTTTGGATAAAATATTTGATTCACTTTCAACTTTGCTAAATAATTGGTGACCTGTTGTTTTTTAAAATCTCATAATCATTTTTTTAGATTTCGCTTAATAAGGAATCCTGTTAAGCTTTGCAATGTTCACATTTTGTATACACTCTCTTTCGTTATAAACAATGAGATCATGTCTTGCCTAAGCATTAAAATTGTACATCTTAAACCTTAAAATTTCACTCATATGCATATTTTAGTGTAAAGATGCATAGTCCGATTTCCACTTTTAGTTAACTTGGCAGATCATGATAACATCAGATCTGAAAAGTCGCGGTTTAAGATAAAAATATGGTTTCGTCTTCAAATATTTTGTTTACTCGTTCAAGCCTTACCACAGCTAAAAAATTTACTTATTTTTAAATATTGTGCAAAAATAATACAGCCTTCTTAGCATTTAATAATAATAATGTTAGCAGTTTTTGGGTATATAAACCCATTCAAATTCATCCATTGTCATTCAGAAGCTAATTCAGAGGCTGAGCACTACCTGTATTTTTTAGCAGTAAATTTACAGTGAAGAAACTTTTTATTGTCCCCTTCGAGCCTTGCTCTCTTCAGAAAAACTTAGAAAACTTTCCGGATACGCTATAAGAAGAATCCGGAACCTTCAGCATTTAGATTGCAAATCTACCAGAGTCCTCCGAGCCACTATAGAAGAACTCGGAGAGTAACATAGAAGAAAAACCACTTCAAGGCACCTATCCGTTGCTTGCCTCCTAAACCAGAACCCCCGTCAATCCGAACCACCCCAGGGCCATAGACGGAGGGGTTAACAACTGGCGACCCTTTAACCAGGATCTTCACGACTCCAGGATTCTTCCAGTCCTCCAGACCCTTTAACCAGGATCTCCACGACTCCAGGATTCTTCCAGTCCTCCAGACCCTTTAACCAGGATCTTCACGACTCCAGGATTCTTCCAGTCTTCCAGACCTGGAACCAGAACCAACACCCAGTTGACCGGCGTGTCACGACTTCGAGTTCGTCACATCCACCCGTGAACCGGTGCGTTACGACTCCAAGTTCTTCACGCCTACTTTTCATCTAGGAACAAGTGGCCAGCCAGACACGTCTTCAGGACACACCTCAAAAGGATTTCGCCATAGGAATCTTGTTAAGTACAAAACTCTTTTTTAAAATAATTTCTAAACATTTGAAAAGTCATTATTATTAACAATTAATATTTAGTATTGAGCCAGAATTAACAAAAAACACAGTGAACACTACAGACACCAGTGATACACTCTTTTATTGAAAACAGTATTGTCACAGTTATTTTCAGTTATTTTTACTATTCTAGTATAGTATAATTTTATTTAATGTACCAAACATAGTATTACCATACCATCACGTACATTTGAGTGAAATTTTGTTTACATTTTTATTTTTGTTTGCAATCTTTTCAAATTTTCCCCGAGTTAGGCAAATTGTTGTGCATTATTTTTTTTAGATAGTGTAGTTAGGAAAACCCCTTAAGTGATCATTCCATGAATTAAGATCGGTCAAGCAGACCTAATTAGAACATTAATAAGTACCTTCACATATGAGCGATTCAGACGGTGCGCTTTCTGACATCGAAGAATTACCTACACCCATTTTTCCACCTACCCCGCGCCCTTCAAACATTTCCCAAACACACAAGTCAGTATGTCTCAGTCTCAAACCCCCGCCCCAGCATATATTAACTTAGGCAGATTAGTAAATCTTCCTCATACTGTTTTAATTTTTAAGGGGACCATAGATAATCGTTTTGTTGAACCGCGCGTAAGACCTTGGGTTGAGTCTTTAGAGCAACATTTCTTACGCGAGAATATTACCGATGATGATATAAAAATCAGAGAAGCAAAAAGATTTATTGACCCTAAAGAGGGAAATGCCCATGACACAGTCACTTACGTCCCATCAATTAGCGAAGCTATAACATGGGACGATTTTAAACAAAACCTATTAGAATTTTTTAAAGAAATAACCCTTGCACAACCCTTAGCCACATTAGAAGCAGTCTTCCAAGTTAAATGGAAGAAAGAGGAACACGAGGATTTAAACAATTTTATTACACGTACACACAAACTTGTAGGAGAAGCCCTCCGGGCCGCAGAAAATGCATGTGGCATAACTTTTACTTCGAAACAAAGAAATCTAATAGTAGCCACAACCATTTACCAAAACTTACCCGGAGCGCCTAAAAAAAAGTTTCAGGAGTTTTTAAATGTTGACAAACCTGTCAGTGTAGCCATAAACAAAACACGGGAACATCACCCCGATTTAGCAAACCAAACCTACCGAAAGGGTAGAGAAACCCCTGTACAGTATATTCAGCAGCAGCCACAACACCAATACCAACAACAACAACAATATAAACCAAGGCAAATACAGGGAACACCCCAGAAACAAGCCCCCCAAACCCAGAATACACGCCCTCCTCCACAGTGTTTTAACTGTGATAGTTTCGGGCATATGATAAGTCAATGTAATTACCCCTCGTATTGCTCCCACTGTCACGAACATGGTCATCGCCGTGGCGATCGCCAAAAGTGTGCTGATAAAGCCCCTGCAGGGTATAGACCCCACTTTCAGAAACCAAACCAACCACGTCCCCAAAACGTATCCCAAAAGTCAACCAATCCCCAGAAACCAGTCCATTCCCAGCCTCAGTCGAACTACCAACCCAATAAATCACGACCACAGGGTCACCCACACTCTTACCCCATGTATAAACCCCAATACAACCAGCAAGGTCAACTAGTTCGGTACGTAGAAGTACCCGGGGAGGAATCATTTTCCCCAGAGAACAGTTTTCAAGAACACCCTTCAGCGTATGATATCCCCGTAGAATATGATCCAGGTCCTCCCATAGAAGACCATGTGATCCCTTTTTTAGACCCTACATTGGAGGCAGCAGTTCAACCTCCTCCCTCCTAAATTACAGTAGTAAGCCCAGATACGCACACAAACTCCCCATCAGGATAATAGGTGCGGACCTCTTAGATTTAATAATAAATTGTAGTACGGATAACCAAGATTTAACTGCTCTCCTAGATACAGGAGCACACGCAACGTTAATTAAGAAACAATGCGTAGATGAATTACTAGAGAGTACAATTATAAATATGAACTTAAGGCACCATCCTGCCAACTTAGAGGAGTTACGGGCACACCCATACCCACATATGGAGAAATTGAGTTATATTTAGAAATTGGAAACGCGGTATACCCCGCGAAATGTTGTATAGTGGACACAGTCGCCACCTTTCAGACAGACATCCTACTAGGGATGGATTTTTTTAACCGGAATCAATGGGAGATTTACCCAGCCGGAAAGTTAGTAAAGTGTCGAAATAGGACACACCATCTCCGCGAGGATGACAGACAACTTAATGCTAATAGACTTAGCTCAGTTCAGATTTCCGAAAGAAATAGGAAACCCCCTCTACTTGATAGCAGATCAAGTCGGCCGGTTGCATCCAGAGGGACAACCGCTCCAGAAATCAGACCCCAGGGTAATCAGTTCCAGTTGTTGAATCCAGTTGGATCAACCCAGGCAGTTTCCAGACAGTCAGTTTCCAGTCAGTCAGTTTCCAGTCAGTCAGTTTCCAGTCAGTCAGTTTCCAGTCAGTCAGTTTCCAGTCAGTCAGTTTCCAGTCAGTCAGTTTCCAGTCAGTCAGTTTCCAGTCAGTCAGTTTCCAGTCAGTCAGTTTCCAGTCAGTCAGTTTCCAGTCAGCCAGCTTCCAGTCAGCCAGTTTCCAGTCAGTCAGTTTCCAGTCAGCCAGCTTCAGTTCAGCCAATAAGGCAAATTTTAGTCGCCGAACCAGAATCAGATTCACAATTTTTCATATGCCCTACCGAGCATATAACAGTAGCACCTTATGAGAAGATTTGTTTCCTAGCAAAAGTAGTTAACAGTCAAGGAAAATTATTAGAGTCAGAGCGTACTCTGATTACAGAGAAAAGTAATTTCAAAAGAGATGTTCTTATTGCCCAAGTCCTTAGTCAGAGTCAGAATTCAGCTATCCCTGTTGTTTGTTTAAACAAAGGAGAAAGATCTATAGAATTAACTTCAAATCAGAAAATAGGAACTGTTTCCACAGTAGAAATAGATTCAGATTTCCCCATCAGTACGATAAATCGTGTTTCCAGTTCCTTAGAATTAAAGCCTTCAATATTAAAAGAAGAATATAAGAAATGTCTGAAGCACTCCCTTCAGGAGTCACCAGCTTTACAGGATCCCAAACTAATGGAATCACTTCTCGATTTCCTGATAAGAAATAAAGATGTGATTGCCCTAACCGGAGATCCTCTGGGCCGAACTAATTTGGTCCCTTTTGAAATCAAGTTGGAACCCAATTCCAAACCCATTTTCATTCCTCCCTATCGGGTTCCACATTCTCAGTTAGTCACTATTGAGGAACACATCAAGGACATGTTGGAGCAGGATGTCATTCAGCCTTCAGCTAGTCCCTGGTCCGCTCCTATGATTCTCGTCTCCAAAAAGGACGGAACATCTCGCCCTTGTATAGATTTTAGACGCCTGAATAACATTACCATCCCAGACCGTTTCCCGATTCCAAACATGCAGGAAACAATTCTGAACGTAGGGAAAGCGAACTTTTTTTCATCCCTCGATTTAGCATCAGGTTATTGGCAAATGGAGGTCAGTCCCGAATCTCGGGCATTGACTGCTTTCTCCACTAACCGAGGCCATTACGAATTCCAGGTTTTACCTTTCGGAGTCCGAAATGGGCCTGCTAATTTCTCTAGGTTGATGAATATAGTCCTTTCCGACCTATTAGGTGTCGAAGCTCTCGTGTATCTTGACGATATTATCGTCTATAGTTCGGACATAAAAACACACTTTCAACGCCTTCATAATGTGCTATCACACTTGAGAAAAGCACACCTTAAACTGAAGCTTGCAAAGTGCAATTTTTTACAAGAATCCCTGGTATACCTAGGATTCCTACTCTCGTCCACAGGAATTAAACCTGATCCAGCCAAACTCGAAGCCCTGGAAAGGTACCCTGTACCCAAGACCATCGACGACGCCCGTGCATTTATTGGTTTTGTCGGATTCTATCGGAACTTTATCCCCCAATTTTCGAATATTGCTAAACCCATTACTAATTTGTTCCAGAAAAATTCGAAATTTAACTGGGAATCCGATCACCAACATGCCTTTGAAACTTTAATTAATAAACTAACCTGTCATCCCATTTTACAATATCCTGATTACACAAGACCCTTCATCATAGCCACAGATGCTTCCTCCTATGGACTAGGAGCCGTCCTGTTACAGGACGTAGACGGTGTGGAATTACCCATTGCTTATGCCAGTCAACTTCTCTCTGCACCTCAACGGAATTATTCCACTACGGACCGAGAGGCCCTAGCGGTATATTGGGCTTTGAAAAAATTCCGAAATATCGTCTATGGCTACGATGTAACCATCAAGACTGATCATAAGCCACTCACGTACCTCTTCAAGGACAAGCTACTTGAAGGACGATTGAGTAGATGGGCTCTGTTGATTCAGGATTTTGCAGCGAAAATCGTATACAAACCGGGAAAACTGCAAGTTATTCCAGACGGATTGTCGAGACTCAAGCCCGACGCCCGAGTGAATAAAATAGGACTTCTTCCTGTGTTCGACTACGAGTGTCTGCAATACTCCCAACAACAGGACCAACACACCCAAACCTTCGGGCGCGCCTGGAACAAAAGGAACCATCGAAGGTAAAAGAACAGTACAACCTCAAAGATGGGCTCGTACATTTCAGGAACGAAGATGGAAACGACCTCGTGGAGATACCAAAGGATCTCGTTGATATAGCCATTGGACTTTGTCACGACTCACCTTTTTATGGACACATGGGGCCGGATCGCACCATCAAAAGTCTTTTGGAGCGATACCATTTTCCCGAGATGAACAGAACGGTACATGAATACATCGCCGAATGTCCGTCGTGTTTAAAGCATAAGGGCAACGTACCATCCACCGCTCCAATGCATAAATATCCAGTATGCCAGAGGCCCTGGCAAAGAACTGGAATGGATATACTGGGACCATTTCCCAAAACATCAAAGGGAAATCAGTACATCATTGTGTTTACGGACCACTTCTCGCGTTACAGCGAAGTAGCCGCCATTCCAGATCAGACCTCGGAAACTGTGGCAAGAGCCCTAGTGGAACGCGTCATCCAAAACCATACCACTCCTTCCATCCTAATCTCGGATAACGCCCGTAGTTTCACTTCCAAACTGTTCGAGTCACTTGTAACATGTGTAGAATTAAAAATACACACATTGTGGCATACCACCCGCAGGCAAACGGCTTAGTGGAAAGACACAATCGAAAGATCTTGGAAGCCCTGCGCCACGTTGTCGATGCATCCTCCCGTACATGGGATGATTCCCTTCCCATGGTACAAACAGCCATCAACAATGGCTATAATGTGTCCATCGGGGACACCCCTCATTTCGTTCTATATCACTACGACAAGCGTCTACCTTTTGATTTGCCCGACCAAACCGACCCGGCAGTCCTAACATCTTCCGAAATGGCAGAAGCAAATCAGCAACTAGCTGAACGATCTTTCAAGATTTTTGACATAATCCGCTATGCCCTCGACCAACGAAACCAACAGATGGAGCAAGAACAACATAGGCGTCATCCCCGTCAACGGACTATAATCGTTGGTATGCGATGTTATCTGAAGAGCGTGAAACCGCCAGGGCTCATCGCAAATTATACCCGAAATGGGATGGCCCATATAGGATTATGAAAGACCTCGGAAAAAATCGTTATGAAATCCTCGACCTCCGGGATCATTCCAAACTAAAGATCATTCACGCTGACAATTTGAAGATAGCTTCCGAGCAACACCTTCCCAAAAAACAGCTGCCAGGCGTTCGAGCCGCCTATCCTTCAAAAGGTCAAGATATTAACAAATCGGGCAGGGATAAAAAAACTGAAGTAGTCACCGCGGGAACCGCTACCCATGACGAAGATTGGTACCTCGTAATACCACCATTACTCGAGGCAATCTCTGAACAAGAGGAGGCCCCAGAGCCAAGCGTCCCATCGGACCCAGACCCTGGAGAAACCCCTTCGAGAGAATCACTCAGTGGAACTCCACCATCTCCTCCAACTCCACCATCTCCTCTGTCACCACCCTCGCCGATTGATGATCGACGCACGGACCCGACATACCGCCCGCAAATGCATCACCCACGTGAACTAGAACCTTCACATAAGAAACGAACCCGCTCAGAATCCGAGCTCAACGGTCGACCCCCATTGCCACCAAAACGAGGCCGACCCCTTCGCCCACCAACACAAGTATCCACACAAGTATCCACACAACTACCCCCAGCTCCGTATAACTTAAGGCGTAGAAATGAATAAAATTGTCCCCCTTATAATTTTCCAAATTATTTACTCTTGTAGACCTAGCATTAAAATTTCTACCGGAGTTGTTATAGAAAAACTTGCAGAAGGTAAATTTTTGAAAGGGCATGCAGACCTTTATATAAATTTGCAACCCCCTGCTAGAATTAAAATCAATCTCCTTCAGATACAAACCCAATTAGAAACGTTTGAAAGTAAAGTCCAAATTCTTTCCAAGGAAAAGATCAGATTAGTCGCGTTCTGTTAGAAAATACCCTCGAAAATATTCAAACTACAGCACGCGCCCTATCAGAAATATTAGCCTTACCATGGATACAAACTGAAACCAAAAATTCCGAAAACTTTAACCAAAGAAGTAAAAGGGGACTGATAGATATAGGAGGGAAACTGTTCAAAGGTTTATTCGGATTAGCAACCGAAGAAGATATTAAAAGAGTTGAACTTAAATTGAATCTCTTCGCTCGGAATCGACAATATAATGGACACATGTTAGAACAACTATTAGGTCATTACACGAAAACAATCGCTTCCTTCACTCCCTTTCGGACAGATTCACATACCTTGAATCCATGTTAGCTCAATACAAAGAACACAAACGATATCTAGAATTAATAGAAATAATGAACATACAAGTAACCCTAATCGATAAATACTTACAACGAATAACTACGATTCATTCCAAGGTTTTGCGTGCAACCCAGCTAGCCCATGGAAAAATCACTCTTTCCACCCTAATACCATGGGAAATACTCCAGTCCTTGATTCACACCGCCCAGTCACAATTAAAATTATCACCCATATTCCCACTCAACCACACTAATTACCCTCAATTTCTAGAATACACCTGGACTGTACATGGACCACGCCCCTACACATACCTCATAATTATACCATTTTTCGATTTCCTCACTTATGACGTATATAGATTTCACCCTTTCCCAACACCCTACCAAAATAACTCTAATGTCTATCGATTGTATTTACCCACCGTACCACCTTTTCCTCACCAAAGATCTATCAGCTTATTCTATGATGTCAGATAGCGACGTCCGGCATTGCCGATTCCCGCAACCAAATAAACAACTCATCTGCCCTCCACTCAAACCAGTTATTCTTCCACTACTAGGTCTTGCTTTGTCGATTTAATTCGTGACCGGCATGCCCCCGTATGTTCATTTAAAAAATTTCATTCCCCTAAAACCATCCAACTACGAATTGGACCAGACATCTGGGTTTCCTTCGCGAACAGGACTGCCGCTACCCTCGAGTGTCCATCAAATTATTCCCTCATTACAATCCCTATGATTATTCGGCTACCAATTGGTTGCTCCTTGCGTTCAAAAGCCCTCCAAATATACAACCCGTATAAGGTTACCCTTAATAACTCATACCCATTTCCGTCGCAAATTAAATTTAAACCCGTCATAGAGATCTTAAATCTCTCCATAAAACCTGTAACCATCCTACCCGAACTGCATGCCCCTGAATGGAATGATCAATTGAGCCGGTTTAAAATTTCGGATGATAACCAAAACAACCTCTTACAAATACTACAACCGGTAACCATTTTCTCAACATCTGCCGTTAGTATCATTATTGTGTGTGCTATTATCCTCGGTGTATTTGTGATGAAAAGATCATTCTGGGAACAAAGAAAACCCAGTGACACGGAACATGAAACTATTTATGCACGACCAAGAGTGCGTACCCAGACCACGTGAACTAGACTTAACCACCCGACTTATGTTGTATATATAAATCTGTATTATAAAACCAATAGTTATCATCTAGTTAGCCTTAGTTAGGATGTTACGTTATTATATTAATATCATTCTAGAGGGAAGAGCCCTGTAAAAATGAACCATAAATAATTCCCATATTCCTATATTATCTTATCCTTCATGTAATTCTTGTATTCATTTATATAGTCTCTGTATCCATTGTAAGAAAAAGTATCCATTTTAAAAATTCATGTGTTATATGGTTCATGTATAATCTTATATATTTAACTTTATATAATGCCTATACTCTATGTATGTACGTGTGTGTATTCATTTTTACATAAGGACCAAAATCGCCCAACGCGAGTTTGGATAAAATATTTGATTCACTTTCTACTTTGCTAAATAATTGGTGACCTGTTGTTTTTTAAAATCTCATAATCATTTTTTTAGATTTCGCTTAATAAGGAATCCTGTTAAGCTTTGCAATGTTCACATTTTGTATACACTCTCTTTCGTTATAAACAATGAGATCATGTCTTGCCTAAGCATTAAAATTGTACATCTTAAACCTTAAAATTTCACTCATATGCATATTTTAGTGTAAAGATGCATAGTCCGATTTCCACTTTTAGTTAACTTGGCAGATCATGATAACATCAGATCTGAAAAGTCGCGGTTTAAGATAAAAATATGGTTTCGTCTTCAAATATTTTGTTTACTCGTTCAAGCCTTACCACAGCTAAAAAATTTACTTATTTTTAAATATTGTGCAAAAATAATACAGCCTTCTTAGCATTTAATAATAATAATGTTAGCAGTTTTTGGGTATATAAACCCATTCAAATTCATCCATTGTCATTCAGAAGCTAATTCAGAGGCTGAGCACTACCTGTATTTTTAGCAGTAAATTTACAGTGAAGAAACTTTTTATTGTCCCCTTCGAGCCTTGCTCTCTTCAGAAAAACTTAGAAAACTTTCCGGATACGCTATAAGAAGAATCCGGAACCTTCAGCATTTAGATTGCAAATCTACCAGAGTCCTCCGAGCCACTATAGAAGAACTCGGAGAGTAACATAGAAGAAAAACCACTTCAAGGCACCTATCCGTTGCTTGCCTCCTAAACCAGAACCCCCGTCAATCCGAACCACCCCAGGGCCATAGACGGAGGGGATATATATATATATATATATATATATATATATATATATATATATATATATATATATATATATATATATATATATATATATATATATATATATAATTCAGTGGCGGCTCGTGGTAATTTTACTTACGCATGCAGTCACATGCATTACAGTGTAGTACATATTAGATAAGCTGTATTTTGTCTTTTATGGTATTCTTATGAGTTATGTAGTAACCGAGGATAGAACCAATATTATATTAATAATATTAATAATAATTTTAACTTTATTTTTTTAACTTAAATAATAATTTTAAATTCATTGAGTATATTATTTACGCATACAGTGCATGCCTTGCATTCATTAAGAAGCCGCCCCTGAATATATATATATGAGTGTATGTATATCTATTATATATTTTCGCCTTTCTGTCTGTCCTTTATGCAAGCGCAAACCGTTTGACCTAGAGCTACCAAATTTGGCACGGGAACCTCTTATGGGATGAAGAATGTCAACACAGAGTCGGTCAGCCTGTCTGTCTGTATTACGGGCAGCAATGTGAAGCTCAAAATTTTCATGATTCTTTTCTATAGTTTTATTGACCAAATAATTGAACCGACAGTAATTATTTGGTCAGGGGGGTTTTGGGGATATCTGATCAGATTCAGAAATCTTGACACAATGTGAAGCTCAAAATTTTCACGGCTGCGTTCTTTTTTGTAGTTTAGCCTCTGTCTGTTTGTTTGTGAAATTTATCCCGGGCAGTAATGGTGGGGGAGGGGTGGGGGTAATGGGGGAGGGGGTTAGCCCCCAAGTTGCATAAAGGGGGTGAGGGGGTTTTGGGGGCATTCAGTTGACCTAACCGGGCATTCAATTAACCCGGGCAACGCCGGGTACCTCACCTAGTATATATATATATAATATATATATATATATATATATATATTCAGAATGAGTTGCTTCTCAGTGGGGGGGGGTTACTGAAACAGGTTTCAAATTTATTTTTCGGGGATGGGGATAGAGGGAGAGAGGTTTGTCAATGGTCGAATGGTTTAAAAAATTTACTTACCGAATCCGTACTCCGGTTCGATCTTGCCAACGTGTTCTAAAAGACATTCGAAGAAATCGGAGTGAATTTCCTTCATAGTGAGATAGTATTCGTTATCATCTGACCATCCTGCGTAGTGCCGCATCCTCTGAAATAATAATAGTAATAATAATAATAATACGTTAAAAAGTACTTTATATATATATATATACGCGCGCGCGCGCGCGCGCACACGCACGCACGTACGTGTATCATGCGCTTCGGTGGTGTAGTGGTTAGCGTCGCTGACTACGAATCCATCGGCCCTGGGATTGAGACCCGGTGACGGCAGCCGGCGCGCAGCAAAACCCAGCTGTTCATCCTTCCACACAATACAAAAATTGGTTGGTAGATAAATGAGTGCACTGGGTAGTCTAGTGGTTAAGATGATGGGCTGCTGGTGGGGCGTGGTTCGGATTCCACGTTAAACTACGTCTAAGATGGAGTGACAAGCTTGACTTTCGTCAGAATGAACAATTCGGGCGGAAACAAAACCAAGGTTATGTATGTTACTTGTATATAACATGTAGAATAATATGGTTTGCTTTATAACACCACCTCAAAGGTTAAAGTACCTTGTTCATTAAAATGTAATGGAAAAACGCTCAAACTTTTAATTATACTGTATACATTTTTGAGTTACTGTATACAATTCTCTTGGACGAGATGTTCGGCGATCCAAGTGTTTGCCATTTATGATATTTTCTTTTAACTTGTACTTAGGGAGCCTGAAAACTTTCCGCGCACCCTTTATAAGAAAATAATGGTTGGATGTAAATAAAGAAGCCAGGTTTATTCTATTCGTCAAAATTTTCTTCGTTCACATCATCGTACAGCTAGTATCTGGAGGGGAGGAAGTAGACCCTCTTTCAGTAAAACTCTCAGTTGTTGGCCGGAAGATAAGATGTTCATGTTGTAGCAGCGTTATCATCTTGTTTTTTTTCATTTGGAGGGAGAATATTGGTGATGAGATACACCATCGTCTGCGCAACGTATTCAGGGATGATACAATGAGTAAAGGAGGTGTGCATGACTGGATAACTAAGTTTAAAGGTGACCAGATCACAATGAGAAACGAAGGAATAATTAAAGGAATGTCGGCATTCTTCATCTAAACCAAAAGAGGGTAAATATTGGATTTTACTCCCAGTCTGGTTTTATAATGAGAGCAAACTTTTCTGGTCAATTTTGAGGTGCTTTGCACGAATCTACCATTGGTTTCCTGTGCAAATGCGTAGTTTTTGAGATATCATAACATAAACATATAGGATATGTTCATGTTACGAGATCTCGTAAACGACGCATTACCACAGGAAACGTGCAAAACGCCTCAAAATTAACCAATCATCAAGGGCGTTCAGTTAACCTAACCGGGCATTCAATTAACCTAACAGGTTAATATTGGTTATTTCACCTAAATAGCTTCTGATCTTTTCGTATTAGGCGCACTGTCACATTTCGGGCAAGTTAAGGATGAGAGAATAACGCCGTAATTGATAAAAACATCCAACGCTTTGTCTTCATCTAGGGCACATGACGAATCAAGTCCTCAAAGTCGAAATCACACGAACGGCACGTCATAATCCTATCACAAACACCACCAAACTGAACCCAATTATCAGGTCATCCCATAAGTAATGTCGTTTTTTAGATCGGAATTTGAAGGACAAAAAAAAAACTCAACTGAAACTTTTTAATCTAGTATATATTTTCCATCGGAATCAATAACCCACTGCCAACGTCCTACAAGCTTTTCAATGCCATGTTTATAAAATTCAGGCGGTTTTGAGGCAGAAAACGTACAAAGACTGGTGTGCAGGTCATCTAAAGAAGTATACTGTTTCTCGTTAAGATAGTTTTGCATACTCCTGAAGAGATAATAATCTGAAGGCGCAAGGTCTGGAGGATGTGGAAGTTTTTCCCACCCAAGCTCCTCAATTTTTGCAGAAGTGATCCGAGCGGTATGAGGACGTGCGTTGTCGTGGTGGAACACGATTCCTTTCCGATTAACCAAAGAAGGTCTCTTTTCTTTTAGTGCAGTGTTCAATCGATCCAGTTGTTGACAGTACACTTGAACGGTGATTGTTTGGTTGTGTGGTAAGGTTTCAAAGTGTATTACACTACCTTTATCCCACGAAACACTAAGCAACACCTTCCGAGGGTGAAGATTTGGTTTTGGCTGTGGTGTCGCTGGTTCTCCGGCACAAAGCCACTGTCGACGGCGCTTAACATTCTGGTACAGTATCCACTTTTCATCACCAGTCACTAAACGGTGCAAAAACGGATCTTGGAGTTCACGGGAATGAAGAGCTGTGCTAATGTTTACCCGCACCCTCTGATTGTCGACCGACAATTCATGTGGCACCCATTTTCCTAACTTAGGCACTTTCCCGAGTTGTTGCAAATGTCGATGGATGGTGGACGGGGATGAATTGAGTTTCTGGGCCAATTCTTCAACAGTTGTTGAACAGTCTTCTTCAAGTGCGGCTAACAGCAGGTGGTCATCAAACTCAGCAGGGCGTCCAGAGCGTGCTGCATCTGTCAAACAGCAGTCACCATTCCTAAACTTTTGAAACCATCTTTGACATTTCCTCACATGCAGAATATCGTTGCCATAAACGTCCTGAATGTTTCGCGTTGCTTCACTTCAGTAGCACTATTCCCTTTTTTGAACTCGTAAAGCATTATATGACTGATATGCTCTTCTGATACCGCCATGTTTATGAGGGGTTCACATAAAGCAAACCACACGTCTTCACTGGTCAAGGTCTGTAAAGTATGTAGCGAAACACGATAGATCTCCTCTTAGATATAACCTTCGGAAAATTTATGCTTAAACCGAGTAGGACTAGTTTAAACTTAATCTATCGTAAAAAACGACATTACTTATGGGATGACCTGATAGAAAAAAAAAAAATAGCCAGAAGAGAAAACGATAAACTAATTAAGTCGCCAGAGTAGCTGAAAAATAGCCAAATCAGGAAAAATATTTTATGGAAAAAAGTACATTTTAGCCAAAACAGGAAATATATTTTATTAAAAAAAGTACATTTGAACAAATTTGCACAAGATAACATTTTTTTAGTCAGTTTTTAATGGCAATTCAATATATAGTACTTGTTCAACTGCTTGTGACTGGGAGTAAAATTCAATATTAACCCAAAAGAGTTCAAATCTTAATAGTCCACCAAAAAAGGTCGTGCTTACAGTGTTCTGGGGCAAGGAAGGTCCGATACTGATGGAATTTACGGGACTAAACACAACGATCAATGCCGACAGATACTGCCGGACACTACACAAACTCAAGGAGAAACTGCGAAGAAAGCGACCAGAAATGGACACTAATGCATGCATGTTGCATGACAATGCTCGCCCACATTCGGCATTCAAGGCTGCACAGCTCTCCCCTGTTTTAGTGGACTGTAATTACCCGATCACTTTAAAGTCCAGACTTTGCACCCTCGGATATTTATTTGTTTGGACCGATAAATACACATCTTCGAGGAGTGCATTTTTCCGCAAGTGAAGACCTTCAGAATGCTGCGGCACAGTGACTTCTTCGTCAAGATAAAAACCTCTACCATATGGGAGGGAGTCTACTTCCTCCTCTCCTGATGGCAGAGGTACATCAATTTGAACGGGGACTAGTTTGAGGGATAGATTAGACCTTGCTGTTTATATGTTCCAATTAATTTTTATTTACAGTACGTCCAACCATTACTTAGTACCTTTAAAAAAAAAAAAAAAAAAAAAAAAAAGCGAAATTTTTCTGGCACCCTCGTACTCACTCGTAGCTTTCGTTTTTAAACTTATATATATATATATACAGGGTGGCGCAAAAGTCGCACATCATAGGAGTTTTCAGTGTTGACTATATATTATTTTTTTTCTTTTAGGTTGGGGATGGCTGCGAAATTAACGGTAGACGAGAGGGTGAGCTTGGTTTAATGTATGGAATACCAGGTACAACAAATCGATGAATCGGTACAGAATTTAAACTCTGTACCGATTCATCGATTTGTTGTACCTGGTATTCCCTACATTAAAACCAAGCTCACCCTCTCGTCTACTGTTAATTTCGCAGCTATCCCCTACCTAAAAGGAAAAAAAAGTATCAACACTGAAAATTCCCATGATGCGCGGCTTTTGCGCCACCCTGTATATATATATATATATATGAAAAGAAGGATCAACACAACGGCAAACATTTTCATTTATTTGTACATCAGACGTTTCGACAAATCTTTTGTCATCATCAGTGAGTTAAGTCTTAAAACCTTAAAACAAAATTGAAAAGTGAAAGTTACATCAATACAATATTAAGACCATTAAAATTAAAACCTTAAAGCAAAATGAAAATTGCATCAATACAAAATTAAAACATTTAAATTTCATCACTATAAAAACTAAAATTAAATTAAATTTCATCACTATAAAAACTAAAATTAAATTACCTCAATAGGTAAATACACAATGTTTACATCCACCTCCATACTTGGCAAAGTCTAAGAGAACACTAGGTGGTCAGAGGATTAGAAAGGGTATATCTGTGAAACACGGTTGGTTGTCAAAAGAGTCGTAATTTGTAGGATGAGCTATTATTATTAAGGGAGGGTTTGTTTCTATAGATGTACAAAGATTCTAAAATTCGGAGTTCTGTAAGGTTATTGGATCTAGTTAAAATTTCAAACTGAGTTTTGTGAAGGGGATGGTCGTTTTCATACTGTGGTTTCTAATTGCGGATTGTGGAGGGCTACTGAGGGGACGGTTGGTACGGACTGACAAGCCCAAATGTTGAGAAAGGCGCACCTCCAGTTGGAGTTGAGTGCTGCCAATATACGCAGCCTTACAGCTGTCGCACGTGTATTTGTAAACAACATTGGGGCATACAGTTTTGGGGAATTCATCTTTGAACTTTAAAAAATTTGATAATTTAAGTGGGTTGACGAAGGCGAATCTAAAATTTATTTGGGGATAACTAGACTTGAGTAGTTTGGACAATTCACCTCGAATACGCAATGATAAATAACCATAAAAAGGTAATTTAATATATCTGGTTTCTTTTTGTACTGTAGTTACGGGGAGTTTAGTATCAAAAGTGTTATTTAAAAATTTCTTTAATTGGTTATCGAATAGATGAGAAGGGTAGTAATTGTTAATAAAGTACTGTTTTAAAAATTTAAATTCTTCGTTTAACGAAAAGTAATCCGAACAAATACGGTAACTTCTTGTTAATAATGTTACTATAGCACTAATCTTATATTTATAAAACATACAACTTAAATAATTGGTTCCCAAGCCAGTAAAAGTTTGTTTCCGAAATAGTGAAGTATGGAACTTATTATGGGCCCGTTTAACTAAAACATCCAGGAAAGGTAAACTATTATTTGTTTCGTTTTCACACGTGTACTTAATATTACTATGTTGTTTATTAAGATAATCAAGAAAAAGTTTTACGTGTGAAGGATGGTTAAATATTAAGAAAGTGTCATCCACGTATCTTCTGTAATATATGGGTTTAAAACTACTAGGACAATTTTTCAACCAAATTTCTTCGTAATGGCAAAGAAATGCATTTGCTAGTGTTGGGCTTAACGGGGAACCCATAGCTACCCCATCAATTTGGCTGTAAAGGTTGCTATTAAATAAGAAAAGATTATCAAAACACACTATTTCGAGAAGGTTTTTAAATTGAGTCTGAGTGAGGCCATTAATAAGAGTATTATCAGTAGTGAATAACTTATTTAGTATGATATTTAATGTTTCTTTTAACGGGACATTAGTAAACAATGATGAGACATCAAAACTGGCCATAGTAAGAGAATCGGCATGATTGATCTCTTTTATCTCTTTAGCAAAATCAAACGAGTTGTTAATAGAATAATCATTAAAGGTGAGTTTTGAAAGCAAGGGAACGAAGAATTTGGCTAAGTTATAATTGAATGTACCACATGCCGAAAGAATAGGTCTTAGTGGGAAATTTGGCTTGTGGACTTTAGGTAAACCATATAGAATTCCTGGATTAGAACCAGAAGCAAATAAAAAATTGTATGTATTGTCAGCAATAATATTACTATTTTTTAATTTACGCAAACACCTATTAAGTTTATCTTCGAGTTTTAGTAATTTAGACAGAACATTCTCTTTTACCCTTTTAAATTTAGACGTATCCGACAAAATTGTCTCCATTCTATTTATGTAAACTGTTGAATCAATCAGCACTACTCCTTTACCCTTATCCGGTTTTGTAATGATGACAGAGTTATCCTTTTTCAAATTATTAAGAATTTTAAAATCTTGCTTATTAAAGAGGGGAGAAAACACCTTATGGGGTTTAAAATTATAAAAATTCTTAAAAGAGATGCTCTCCACTTGTTTTACCAAGTTATGAAACGAGAAATTTGGTCGGATCTCACAATTCTTAATATTCATGAGAAGATTTTCAAAGCCAGAGAAAAATTTATAAAAATTTAGTTTATAATGAGGTAGATCAAAATTTAAGCCTAACGACAATATTTCTTTCTCTCTAATACTTAAAACTTTATTAGAGAAATTACAAATAAAATTATCTGGATTATTAAAAAACGACTGAGTGATTCCCAATTTTTCCAATTTGGCAGCATGTATCCTTTTATGTCTGTTGACAGTTTTATCACAGCAAGTTTGAAATTTAGTAACTAAACAATGATAATCAATATAAGACACCCTAGATTTTAGACCAAACAGAGAATTTTTATATTTCAGCTTGAGAAAACTCACTGTTTTAGTTTTCGATTGAAGCTCCAAATTTAATAATTTATGTAGCCATGATTTATATAGTTTGGAGTTATGGAGGCGTTTATTATAAAGTTTAAATCTAAGGAAATTAGGCACAATATTATAACTTTTGCACTTAGACAAGAAACTCTCATCACAGATAGCCTTGTTCAGTTTCAAATAGACTCTTTCACATTGTCTGTAATAGTTCAATGTCGATCGGCCATATCTCTGGGTTAATATCAAAGCTATTGACTTCTCCTTAGGGAACCGGAGCTTACAGATGAAAAGAAGGATCAACACAACGGCAAACATTTTCATTTATTTGTACATCAGACGTTTCGACAAATCTTTTGTCATCATCAGTGAGTTAAGTCTTAAAACCTTAAAACAAAATTGAAAAGTGAAAGTTACATCAATACAATATTAAGACCATTAAAATTAAAACCTTAAAGCAAAATGAAAATTGCATCAATACAAAATTAAAAACATTTAAATTTCATCACTATAAAAACTAAAATTAAATTAAATTTCATCACTATAAAAACTAAAATTAAATTACCTCAATAGGTAAATACACAATGTTTACATCCACCTCCATACTTGGCAAAGTCTAAGGAACACTAGGTGGTCAGAGGATTAGAAAGGGTATATCTGTGAAACACGGTTGGTTGTCAAAAGAGTCGTAATTTGTAGGATGAGCTATTATTATTAAGGGAGGGTTTGTTTCTATAGATGTACAAAGATTCTAAAATTCGGAGTTCTGTAAGGTTATTGGATCTAGTTAAAATTTCAAACTGAGTTTTGTGAAGGGGATGGTCGTTTTCATACTGTGGTTTCTAATTGCGGATTGTGGAGGGCTACTGAGGGGACGGTTGGTACGGACTGACAAGCCCAAATGTTGAGAAAGGCGCACCTCCAGTTGGAGTTGAGTGCTGCCAATATACGCAGCCTTACAGCTGTCGCACGTGTATTTGTAAACAACATTGGGGCATACAGTTTTGGGGAATTCATCTTTGAACTTTAAAAAATTTGATAATTTAAGTGGGTTGACGAAGGCGAATCTAAAATTTATTTGGGGATAACTAGACTTGAGTAGTTTGGACAATTCACCTCGAATACGCAATGATAAATAACCATAAAAAGGTAATTTAATATATCTGGTTTCTTTTTGTACTGTAGTTACGGGGAGTTTAGTATCAAAAGTGTTATTTAAAAATTTCTTTAATTGGTTATCGAATAGATGAGAAGGGTAGTAATTGTTAATAAAGTACTGTTTTAAAAATTTAAATTCTTCGTTTAACGAAAAGTAATCCGAACAAATACGGTAACTTCTTGTTAATAATGTTACTATAGCACTAATCTTATATTTATAAAACATACAACTTAAATAATTGGTTCCCAAGCCAGTAAAAGTTTGTTTCCGAAATAGTGAAGTATGGAACTTATTATGGGCCCGTTTAACTAAAACATCCAGGAAAGGTAAACTATTATTTGTTTCGTTTTCACACGTGTACTTAATATTACTATGTTGTTTATTAAGATAATCAAGAAAAAGTTTTACGTGTGAAGGATGGTTAAATATTAAGAAAGTGTCATCCACGTATCTTCTGTAATATATGGGTTTAAAACTACTAGGACAATTTTTCAACCAAATTTCTTCGTAATGGCAAAGAAATGCATTTGCTAGTGTTGGGCTTAACGGGGAACCCATAGCTACCCCATCAATTTGGCTGTAAAGGTTGCTATTAAATAAGAAAAGATTATCAAAACACACTATTTCGAGAAGGTTTTTAAATTGAGTCTGAGTGAGGCCATTAATAAGAGTATTATCAGTAGTGAATAACTTATTTAGTATGATATTTAATGCATTTCTTTGCCATTACGAAGAAATTTGGTTAAAAAATTGTCCTAGTAGTTTTAAACCCATATATTACAGAAGATACGTGGATGACACTTTCTTAATATTTAACCATCCTTCACACGTAAAACTTTTTCTTGATTATCTTAATAAACAACATAGTAATATTAAGTACACGTGTGAAAACGAAACAAATAATAGTTTACCTTTCCTGGATGTTTTAGTTAAACGGGCCCATAATAAGTTCCATACTTCACTATTTCGGAAACAAACTTTTACTGGCTTGGGAACCAATTATTTAAGTTGTATGTTTTATAAATATAAGATTAGTGCTATAGTAACATTATTAACAAGAAGTTACCGTATTTGTTCGGATTACTTTTCGTTAAACGAAGAATTTAAATTTTTAAAACAGTACTTTATTAACAATTACTACCCTTCTCATCTATTGATAACCAATTAAAGAAATTTTTAAATAACACTTTTGATACTAAACTCCCCGTAACTACAGTACAAAAAGAAACCAGATATATTAAATTACCTTTTTATGGTTATTTATCATTGCGTATTCGAGGTGAATTGTCCAAACTACTCAAGTCTAGTTATCCCCAAATAAATTTTAGATTCGCCTTCGTCAACCCACTTAAATTATCAAATTTTTTAAAGTTCAAAGATGAATTCCCCAAAACTGTATGCCCCAATGTTGTTTACAAATACACGTGCGACAGCTGTAAGGCTGCGTATATTGGCAGCACTCAACTCCAACTGGAGGTGCGCCTTTCTCAACATTTGGGCTTGTCAGTCCGTACCAACCGTCCCTCAGTAGCCCTCCACAATCCGCAATTAGAAACCACAGTGATGAAAACGACCATCCCCTTCACAAAACTCAGTTTGAAATTTTAACTAGATCCAATAACCTTACAGAACTCCGAATTTTAGAATCTTTGTACATCTATAGAAACAAACCCTCCCTTAATAATAATAGCTCATCCTACAAATTAGACTCTTTTGACAACCAACCGTGTTTCACAGATATAACCTTTCTAATCCTCTGACCACCTAGTGTTCTCTTAGACTTTGCCAAGTATGGAGGTGGATGTAAACATTGTGTATTTACCTATTGAGGTAATTTAATTTTAGTTTTTATAGTGATGAAATTTAATTTAATTTTAGTTTTTATAGTGATGAAATTTAAATGTTTTTAATTTTGTATTGATGCAATTTTCATTTTGCTTTAAGGTTTTAATTTTAATGGTCTTAATATTGTATTGATGTAACTTTCACTTTTCAATTTTGTTTTAAGGTTTTAAGACTTAACTCACTGATGATGACAAAAGATTTGTCGAAACGTCTGATGTACAAATAAATGAAAATGTTTGCCGTTGTGTTGATCCTTTTTTCATCTGTAAGCTCCGGTTCCCTAAGGAGAAGTCAATAGCTTTGATATATATATATATATATGATACACACAGACAGTGCATGGAACAAGGAACTCTTCTGGGATAATTAAATCCACTATAGTCCGAATAAGTAATGGTAAATGACAAATACCATAGTTTTTCTTTTTCATGATGCTAGCCCGACGCGGGCAACGGGTCACTCGCAAAGAGGTCCCATAAATATAGCTTCCCTCACCAGCTATCTGCAAAGCAGACAGGATCCAGCTTTGGGACATGGATCTAGGGTTTAAAGCAGCCTAGCCCTGCTACATTTAGAACCTCAATATAAGCAAAAGACTCGCTGCCTTCCTGTCAGATTGAATACATCAAAGAAAAAGGGGGGTAACTATTATATTTTTTAGCCAAAAACCAAAATTTAAACCTCAACTGGCAGAATTGAGCGTCCACTTTTCAAGGCACATAACATGTCCGTTTCAAGATGGGAATGAACTCAGAATGGTCCCCTGAGTTTTTTATGATACACACAGACAGTGTATGGAATAAGGAACTAACTATGGTATTTGTCATTTACCATTACTTATTCGGACTATAGTGGATTTAATTATCCCAGAAGAGTTCCTTGTTCCATGCACTGTCTGTGTGTATCATAAAAAACTCAGGGGACCATTCTGAGTTCATTCCCATATATATATATATATATATATATATATATATATATATCAGGGTTGGTGATTTTTTTATTAAAAAATCCCCCAAAAAACCCCAGATATTTGATTTTTTTCCTCCATGTTCAAGATACACTGAAACAACAAGTAAAAAAGATCCTTTTCATTCATATAAGTTCCTGTAGCACTAATAACATGAAATAATTGAAGCAAACTATTGTATTAGCTATTTAAACAGCTAAGTCGTCAAGGTTGGATAAGAAATTGCACCTTTGCAATATGCGGAAGGTGCCAGTATGTTGTGAATATATCTAAGATTTATTCTAGGCCTAGAGTGCAATAGCTGTTGCAATGAGCACCGTGTGAGTACAAGGAAACCAAGGGCAACATTTGGGTTAGGCTAACAGTTAAAAGAGGATTCTTACTATATTATGATGGTAAGTTATATATATGGAATGATAAAGATGTTATACCTCTCCATTTTTCTTTTCTTATTTTTGTAATATTGATCCAATTTTTAATTACAATGAAGTGGCAATATCTTAAAAAAAAAATGTTTTTGCTATACATTTAATAAGCTACACTACACTGTATAAAATCAATTTATTTAATTTGAGCCGCAAAAATTGCAAAATTATATTCCTTTTCGAAACTTTCAATCAGCATTAGGGCTCAGGAGCTATATTGTACTTTACATTTGTAATTTAGAAATACTGCGTATATATATTTTTTTATTTAAGTTTTAACTCCATAATTCTTTGCTTTGGGTCAGCAAATTAAACTATCATAACCAGATGACCTTAAATGTCTTCTAGAAATGAAATATTTGTTTTATATCAAATCGATGGAATAAAAATTGAAATTATAGATGCTTTATAGAAATAATAAATAGGTTCTACAAATGTTTATCCACTTTAGACCAGTGGCTATTATAATTTTAATTAATGTTTAAAAAAAAAAAAGGTTAACACAGATATCTCTGTCACTATAATCAATAGAGCTTATAAGTAAATTCTATAACCTTGTTATTGAAAACTAAACAGCAAAGTTCATTACCATTCTTTATGTATTACCTATACTGTAGTGATTAATTAGTAGTTTTGGCGTTTTATAATTTTTTAAATTTTTATTCACATACTGATTTAAATCACTGATTTGATTTTAAAAAAATCATTTGATTAAATCATGATTTAAGTTGATTTAAATGAACCAACACCGATATATATATATATATATATATATATATATATATATTATATATATATTATATATATTCCACTCTGCAACATGTTCTAATTATTAAAAAAAAATAACAAAACAGCAAAAGGCGAAAAACCAAAAAAGCAAATAAAGAATTTTTTTTTTTTTTTTTTTTTTTCCAAAATCTGAAGACAAATATTTCCAACTTAAAAAGTTAACAGAACTTTTAACTTTCTTAAATAACTTTTAACTACATTTCTGGTACAAAGATCACTTTACCGGAAAGTTTTTAACTTCAAACTTTAATTATAAACTGAGTTTCTCTCTTTAACTTTTTAATTCAATAATCAAGGTGTCTGTTTTCTTCCTTTTCTGACGGAGGTAGTCTTTTTTTTTTATGTAGAAAGGAGGGGCCAAGGGCGTGTGTCCGAAAAAACCCCACCTTTATAAGAATGAGAGCTAAATTCAAGGTCTTCGAGACCCTTTTTACATAAATTTAGAAAAGATCGTGTTGTTTGTAAAAAATGCATGAATGTGTCGTTAAGAATAGAGGGAGAAATGTATGTGTGAGAGCATATGCTGAACTAACTGCTCACAAGGTTGATGAGAGATGGGAAAAGATCAGCTAAAGGTCTGGAAAGGTAGGCGTGATTAGATACTTTATTTTGAGGAGAGGTTGGGTTTAAGTACTCTCTGCTTAATAATAATAATAATAATGATGACGATCATGATGTATGGAGTCGTTTAACCTTTTCCGTAACGGGACAGGTCATTTAATGGTTCGAATTTTACGTAAAGCTGTAGATCCCCCCCGAATCTAAGGTTGCTACATGTGAACGAAGAGGGCGGTCACCCAACGTCGCTTTAATCTCGCCGACCTAACGGGAAACGGTGGTGCCACGTGGCCACGACGTAGTTCGGTTGGAAAAGTAGGTAATATTAGGTACGTTTTAGGGGGATAGATTTTAGTAGTTATTTGGTTGCAATATTAAATAACTATATAAAGAAACTTAGTATAGGAATAATAGAAAATGTATTACGAGTGATATACTGCAGGTATGTAGGCAGCCAATTAGCCAGCCAGACAGGCAGATAAGACAGGTAGACAGATAGATAAATATAACAGAACAAGAGAATAGAACAAGAGAATAGAATGGATGGATAGATAGATAGAAAAAGAATTGAAATATCTTGAGGGGATTTTCAAAAGTATTGAAACAGCACATGAAGAAAATCCATTTACTGACCTAAAGGAAAAAAAAAAAATTTCAACAGTAAAACTTTTCTTATCATCCTCTTAAAAGTGCTGACAACAGAAGCCCCTCTTTTGTTCTTTCTCTTTAAGAGAACTGATAAGGGTAGGTTTATTACCGAAAAGTTTGCGGAGGCTATTCTGTTTTATTCTTTAAAGAGAGTTTCTAGTATTGCGTAAAGTTTTATTGTACTCTTCTTCACTCGTTGTTGATAGAAGATAGAAGATAATTACAAAGCGATGGATTAGCTTAGTTTTATGAAAATTGGTACGATCGTTGTGGAATGGTAATTTTTCGTTTATAGTCACGCAACGTGGTCAAAGTTACTTTTCTTTTTGCGAAATAGGGTAAGTCACAATTCCGGGCAGTGTAATTTCTTGTCGTGGTCCCCAACGCTTCGGTGGAAATGGAGCTGGTTTCACGTTCACTCGCAAAGGTTGTGCAAAACCAGAGACATGAAAGTGGAGGTTATCTGTTAGACAAAACTCTCGGGTCAAAGGGCCAAAAGTTTTATGCAAAAAGTCCAAAACGCCATTTGCTGAATAAAGTCTCGCGCCGTTCTAGTGAAATTAGATTTTGTCCATTGCTTCTAAAAAAAAGGGATAAACTGTTCTTGGAGAATTTGGAGTTAAACACTGTGGTCCATCGTCTGATTGACACGTGGTGGACCAAAATGTTGATTAAGCTAAAGATCGCACGCTGGAGGCCGTGATAAGAAATTATAGAACCCGAATTCGTCACGTAATTTCACAAAGGGGAGAGATGTGTACTGCATAGAAAGGGAAAAATATATTCACTATAATTGTATCAATTTTCATGAATATGTTTGTTTATCCATTGCTTTTTTTTCTAAATGTAGCTTAATTCAATATAGTCTCTCACGCTATATATATATATAACCACACCTGGTTATTACAAATGATTTTCCTGATTTTAAACATTTATTATGAAAAAACTAACAAAGCTACAGCGAGAAGTAAGATATACAAATAAAGAAGGACTCAAAAAGTTTTATTTAAAAGCTATTGAAGTTCAATATGAGTTCCTTTTGAGGTTACGACATTCCTGAATGAGCAATTGCCTGATCGTTGGATCGGGCGTGGGGGGCCCCATTCCTTGGACGGCTCGTTTGCCCGATCTAACCCCCCTGAGTCACTTCTTCCTCTGGGGCTATGTCAAAAATGAAGTTTTTGTTCCACCAATGGCAACAACTTTGGAACAATTGAAGTAAAGGATACGCGAGGCTGTTAGAAAAGTTCAGTATGATATGCTACCAAATGTATGGAGGGAAACAGAATACTGCTTTGATATCTGCAAAGCCACAAAAGGAGCTCCTATTGAACTTCAATAACTTGTAAATAAAACTTTTGAGTTCTTTATTTGTATATCTTTTCTTTCGCTGTAGCTTTGTTAGTTTTTTATAATAAATGTAAAATCAGGAAGATCATTTATAATCACCAGGTGTGTATATATATATATATATATATATATATATATATATATATATACAGGGTGGCCGTAAGTTTCCATACATAGGAAAAATAAACATTTTTTTATGGACAAACCATTTTTATTTATATAATATGCTCTACATGGTTGCCATTGTTTTGTAAACACATTTCAATACGTGTTCCCCACTGTTGATGACACGCATTAGCACAGTTGACGTTATGCTTGTAATGGCGTTGGTGATACGTTCCTTTAGATGATTTATGTCTCGTATCTTTTCCTGATACACCATGGCCTTCAAGTGCCCCCAAAGATAGAAATCAAGGGGGGTGAGATCTGGGGATCTGGGAGGCCACTCCACAGGACCACGCCGACCAATCCAAGCATCCGGAAACTGCTGCTGATCCAAATACCGACGCACGTGAAGACCATAATGAGGTGGAGCTCCATCTTGCTGGAAGTAAACTGGGAAGTTACCTTCCTCGTTTAGCAGGGATGGGAAAATCTCTTCTTGCAACATGTTAAGATACCTTTCGGCATTAAGATTTCCACTGACAGAAATTGGTCCAATAATCTGTCACCCCATATCCCGGCCCACACCATCACTTTACCGGCACCTTGCATCTTCGTCGGACTCAGCCAGTTAGGGTTAGCATTACTCCAATAACGTATGTTTTGCCGATTAACCTTTCCATTGACGTAAAAATTGCTTCATCAGTAAACAAGATCTTACAAACGCATATTCTAAGGTATCTGAAACATAAAAACAAACGTTTAAATTTTCCTATGTATGGAAACTTACGGCCCACCCTGTATATATAATATATATATATATATAACCTTTGGTTAGCTTCCGCCCGAATTGTTCATTCTGACAAAGGTCAAGCTTTTCACTCCACCTTAGACCTACAGTTTAACGTGGAATCCGAACCACGCCCCATCATCAGCCCAGCGTCTTAACACTAGGCCACCTAGGGTACCCATTTACTACCAACCACTTTCTTTTTTTATTGTGTGGAAGGATGAACAGCTGGGTTTTGCTGCGCGCCGGCTGCCGTCGGGTCTCGAACCCGGGGCCGATGGATTCGTAGTCAGCGACGCTAACCACTACACCACCGAGGCGCATTTATATGCAGTATGTTATTAATTATATACGTAGGGGATGTTGATGCTTGATGATGACCCATGTATAATTATACACGCCTAAACGCCTAGGGTAATCTGCATAAAATTTGGTATACAGATTAAGGGAGAACCAGGTTTATCCCATTTATCTACCAACTAATTTCTTTTATTGTTTGGAAGGATGAACAGCTGGGTTTGCTGCGCGCCGCCTGCCGTCACCGGGTCTCGATCTCGGGGCCGATGGATTCGTAGTCAGCGACGCAAACCACTACACCGAGGCGCATTATATACACACAGTATACATATAAGGTTAACCAAAGGTTATATATATATATATATTATATATATATATATATAATATATATATATAAGGTTAACCAAAGGTTATATATATATATATATATATATATAATATATATATAATATATTATATATATATATATATATATATATATATATATATAATATAGTTTGTTTTGCCGGTGTGACGGTTACACGCGTTTTCGATCGAAGTTCGAATAAAAGCGGTATTACAGTAAAAATCCTGCAGTTAATCAGTTTCAAACGGTACCGATATTGTGAGTTAATTGATAGTGCATAGTGGTACTTCTCTTTAAAAAGTAAAAATCGCGGCATATATAAAAAAAAGTAAATAAAAAACGAAGCGAATTAATCTATACAACATTTTTCCGAGTTTCTTTGTGAAGAAAATTAGCTGCCTTTCGTAATTCCTACAAATCCCCCCATTATCCTCCGCGGCAACAGTCGCGAGCACCAATTAGTGAGAAGTATACAGCGTGCCACATCCCACATCCCGCATCCCCCGGAGTAACGGAGAATACTTTCCCTCACTCAGCTTGAGTCAACCCCCACCCAATACTTCCCATAATATCCTTTTTGAGTCAGTTTTGTGCACCAGCGGCTACCCTCTATTAGTAACATGGAAATGGTAAAGAAATTCCTGCAACTCTGTGGTATCTGCAATGATACAACAGATGAGACAAAGGCGATGAGGTACGATCTCTGTCAGCTGCTTTTTTATTTTAGATGCCTAGAATGGGAAGATGAAAAAACTCCCTTATAACGAACGCGAAGCAACTTAATGGGATAAAATATTTCTGCGAAAACTGCATTCCCGAAATACTCTCTTACGGTATTTAAAGCAGAAAGAGACTACGAGAAGAAAATAAAAGAGGAAAGTGGGAGGAAAACAGAAGAAACTAAGAAAGGCGAAGTAGAAAAAAATTAAATACCGTCACACAACGAGGCCGAAACCATGCAGGCGAAAGAGAGTATAAAGACAACAGATAGTATAAGGGCAACGAAGGACATTAACACAGATAGCACAAATAGGAAAAGACAAGAGGGCAATCAAGAAAATGGAGTGAAATTGTCCCCCAATAAGGAGCAAAAAACAAAGGCTCTGAGTAAATATGGGGAAGGAATTATATGCAGATATTATATAAAAGATAATTGCAGACTTAAAAGATGCAAATACGGGAAAAAATGCTACTATCAACATCTCCCGACGAACCCAAAGGACAAAGTTTAAATGACAATAGGAATAACAATAACAATAGGAACACAAAAAGTGGAGAAAAAATTTTCAACATCGCAGACACGATACGGCTGCTAAACGTCATCCAACGCATGCAGTTCACAGCTGGAAACCCCCGAGCCAAACCGCTTCCGGGCAAGAAGCTACCAGAACAGGTAGGCGGAAACGGATCTCTCTCGGAAGACTATAGGGCAACAAAACAAGTGATACCGAAGGAAAACGAACTTGAAATGCACAAGGGGCAACGAAAAACAAAGAACATAAATATTGTCCTGGCTAATATTCAGGAATAAGACCAAACCAATCACTCAACAAAGTTTCGTACCTGAAGGAATTATGGACGAAACAAGGGCGGACATCGCATGCCTCACAGAAACTCATCTTAAGGATTGCCAAGGAAATTGTGAAAACGGCGAACATTGTATTGATAAGAAAGAGATAAATATAGAAGGCTTCAACTTACAAAGAGCGGATAGAACAACGAGACGTAAAGGTGGCTGTGTATACAGTATATGTACATTAGGGCGGTTCTTACAAATATAAAAAAATTTTGATATTAAATTTTCCAGGCTCCCAACCCATAATTAGGTACTCTTGAATGAATGAAGTTATCTCATAGAGTGTCTTCTATTTTAGACAATATTTAGGGGTTGCGCAAGCTTAATAAGGTTTTGTATTTCATGGATAATTTTTTAAAATTTTATCAAACGGAAACTAAAATAAAGGATACTAATAAAACAATATAAATGATGAATACTTTAAGAAAATAAACATAAATAATCTTCGCGGTATCTCAAATATGCTACCAAAATTTAAATAAATCTCCATGTAAAGTAGGATCATAAAACTAAGTGTTCTTTCCAAAAAACATAACATCCCAAAACATGATAAGCAAAACAATATATTCTTCATATTACAAGAAATAAAAACAAAATATTTTTAATGTTACAAGAAACCAAAGCAACATATTTTTCATATTACAAAAAAAGTGTTATTGAATATTGGACTCAAGTGTGCATTTTCTGCTGTCAGGATATTTTCGACGATGATTAGCGACAACTTGCATCAGATACTGCAGTTGCTCCTCGTCGTGAGTTAATCGGCAATTAAACTGTTCGATGAGGGCCACTGCTCGTTCAGCATTATCATTAACAACTTTTATACCTTTCACAATGCTACATGCATATTTGCAACTATCATGAACAGTCCAGAATACAGGATCTTCATTAAGGAATTCGTCTGAAATGTTCAACCTTCTGAAACTTAACTGAGTTTTTCGATGTTAAGTGAACAAGGCTGACCTGAGCATTATGTGGGAGCTCGATCCGCTTTGGACAGTCATCACTTCCTTCTTTGGTCCTCGTGGCCTGAACCATCACACGCTTAACGTGTACAGGAACGTCTTCGTCGAATAATGCAAGGGGGCAGCATTTCTTCTGACAGATACCAGAGATGTGAGCTGAATTTTCTAATGGCAGCTTCTGCGATGATCTTATTTGGGTATTTTTGAAGTTTCTTAAGGAGAATAAGGTCTTCATGCGGAGCAGATACAGAAACAGAAGCACGAAACCATGCTCTCATGTAAATTCGGAAAGCAAAGAAAGAAATTTCGTTTAGGGCCCATTCTTCTTTGGTAGTTAGTTGAAATTGACTCTGAAACAACCATACCTTGATGGAGTAGAGAACCTTAGCCATCCATCGGGCGTGATGCATAGCTCCTGGAGTTTTAAAGCGAATTTCTTTTCCATCCCAAGAGTTATGGCCCAAGAAAAGAAGTGCCAGCTCCAGGAATTCTTTGTAATCAATCTCGAACTGTTCCTTCCTGTAGCATCTTGCAAGCAAAAGAAGTTAATGACCTTTTCTCTTCGTTGTCGATGTCATCTGCAGCCGTCTTATATCTGGACTGGTCAATTTGAGGCCAAAACTTCTTGAAGCGCATGAATAAAGGTATTGAGGGCCAGAAGGTGCTCCAAAATAAGACCCGAAAACAGCTCCAAACACTAATTCCATAATATGACGACGGCATGGAAAATGCAGGAGGTTTTTCTCTAGTTTTTGCTCGAGGAGAACGCAAGTTCCTGCGCGATGGCCAGTATTTGAAGCGGTAGTGTCAAAACTCATCCCAACAACAGACTGCTCAAGCCCCCACTTTTGGAGCTGGTTCACAATAGCTTGAGATTGCTCTTCTCCTGTTCCGGAAGAGAGTTTTGGAACGTAACTTGTTCGTGATGTACTTTCGATTAAGTAAATATCATACATGCAGACTATGGTGCCATTATATAATTAATAAATGATGACTTAGGTTTACGAAATGATCATCACTATTAATAAGTGGAAGAATGTATTTTAATTTTTTAAATGTTTATATAGTTCTTGGTTACAGTATGTTCATTGAACTAATTGTAATAAAAATAACTATAAATAATGACATTGATAAAATAAATAACATATGTAATGTTTTAACTTGAACACGTTCATTAACCGCTACATGAAAAAACAAGAATTCAGTTTCCGACAGAACCGAACACACCAACGCACCAGGACAGACTGGGGCTCTTTTGTTGGGAAGTGCAACGGCTTTGCGCGACTCCTTATAATAGAAGTAGGTTCACAAAAATTCTTCGTAAGTGTCTTCAGTAGGAGTACAATCTTTTCTCTGGTTGGGAGCATGACAATTCAAAAGTTCATTTTTAAGGACCACCCTAATGTACATGAAGGTCATATGACCGATAATAAGTAAACCAAACAGCTTTGTGGAACTCTAGCAATGAAAATAGAAAAACTAAACCTGATACTGATAGTCATCTATAGATCTCCAAACATACTAACCGAAAAATTCTCGGAGGCCATTGATGATATCAGAAAGCTAATAAAGGCCTTCAACTTCCCATTTATAAAATACAAAAAGGTATATATATATATATATATATATATATATATATATATATATAGGGTCCGCAAAAAAAAAGGAGCATGACGAAAATTGCTCTCACGCCAGCATTTTTTGCCGGACCCTTAAATGTTATATATCTAGCTAAAGATAAAAGAGCCCAGAGTTGTATAAAAGAAATTTCATCAAAATCGGTCATAAAATAAAGATTTTATGGCCACAAAGTGCAATGACTAAAAAAAGTGAATTTCCGCGTAAAAATTTAATGTTTTTCTCATTTCAAATTATTTTTTTCAGATGCCTAAATAATTTTAATCAATAAAAATGATATTATGCCCTTTTCTAAAGAAGATAAAATATTAATAAAACATTATAGACTTGATAAAAATTATGGCGCAATAAAATTATTACAAGAGTTTCCGAATAAACCATGGTCGAAAGGAGGTTTGGACAAGCTGTTAAGAAAAATCGACGAAACTGAAAGTACTGAAAGGAAACAAGGAAGCGGGAGGCCAAGATCAGTTCGAACCGAAGAAAACATCAGAGATGTGGAACTAAGAATTTGTAGTCAAGAAGGCAGACCAGGGACTCACGTGACACCGTCCAGAATTGCTAATGAGTTGAGCATATCCGAAAGTAGCGTCAGAAACATTATTAAAAACGACCTTGAACTAAAACCTTATAAACGGATACACGGGCAGAAATTAACTGAAATTAACGAACAGAAAAGAGTTGTTTGTTCTGAACGCATGTTAAGAAATATCACTCCCGAAAAGTAGACCTCGGCTTTTTTACTGACGAAAAGAAGTTTACGGTAGAACCACCGCGAAATTCCCAAAAATGACAGAGTGTATTCAAGAGTTAATCGTAAAAATGAAATACCAGATGATAGACTTTATGCTACCCGTAATCATTTTTCTGCCAGCGTAATGGTATGGGTCGGTGTGTCTAAACTAGGCAAGACATCTGTTTTTTTTCGTAGAGCCAAACATCAAAGAAGACGCCCGCTATTACAGTGAAACTTTGTTGGAACAAATGCTGCCCGAAATGAGACGATTGGCGAATAATGGTTACTTCTTATTCCAACAGGATGGCGCTCGGGCGCATACCGCTAAGTCAACTATTGAATTTTTAGAAAATAATGTTCCTGAATTGCTTTACCCAAAAGATTGGCCCCCTAATAGTCCAGATTTGAATCCCGTAGACTACGGAATATGGGAAATGTTGGCTGAGAAAGTGTACAAGCATAAGATCCGAAATGTCGAACATTTGAAAGAAGTTATCGTACAAAAATGAAAAGAAATTACCCAAGATCAAGTAGATAAAGCTATAGATCAATTTAGGCCCTGATTACGAAGGGTTGTAGAGGTTTCTGGCAAACATATCGAACAATTTTTTTAGTCTTATAATTTCGTTTTTTGGAAATTGTAAAATTATATGACATGTTGTAGTAAAACTTTTATATTTTCTTTAATTTTTGACGTATTGACATGAAATTTGGTACTAACTTAGTTTATTTGTTGCTTATTTGCCTAAAATAAGTTATTTGTCATTATGTGTAAAAATAAACGTACAGTAAACATTTTCGTCATGCTCCTTTTTTTTTTGCGACCCTGTGTATATATATATATATATATATATATATATATATATATATATATATATATATCATACAGGGGTTGGACAAAATAATATGAAACCTTGATAAATGGCGGTTTTTATTCTTAATATGGAGTTGGTCCTCCTTTAGCGGCAATAACAGCTGCAATGCGTCGGGAATTGATTCATACAGCTTTTGGACAGTGGCTAGAGGAATCCTGAGCCATTCTTCGAGCAAACCCTGCTCCAGTTCCTCAAAAGACGCCGGCGGTGGGAATCGGCTTCTGACCTGCTGCTCCAACTGACACCACAGATGCTCGATAATGTTAAGATCCGGGGATTGTGGAGGCCAATCCAAGCGTTCTACTTCACTAACATGCTCTTCAAACCAGTTTTTAACGACCCAGCGGTGTGGATTGGTGCATTATCATCCTGGAAGACGGCGCCGCATGGGAAACAGCGTTTGGACCATGGGATGAACCTGGTTAACCTACCATGCAGTAATACAGCTGGGCCAAGAGTATTCCACGATATTGCTGCCCAAACCATCACAGATCCGCCTCCATGCTTAACGGTTGGAGTTAGGCAGTCGGGGTCATAAGCATCTTTAGGCTGTCTCCAGACGTAAACTCGACCGGAACATGGAAATAGCGTAAAGGAGGATTCGTCGGAGTAGACTACATTCTTCCACCGGTCCATTGACCAATTCTTATGGTCATTACACCATTTTCTGCGCTGCTCAATGTTGATGTGCGAAAGGAAGGGTTTGGCAATTGCAGCCCTCCCATGGTATCCAGCTCCATGGAGCTCGCGACGTACAGTTCTGGTCGATACCGGGCTTGCAAGATGCTGGTTAAGCTCTGCAGTCACTTTTGGAGCTGTGGTCTTATGGTTCTTTATCACAATGCGCTTTAGCACCCGGCGGTCTCGATCACACAGCTTCTTCTTGCGTCCACTATTGCATTTGTCGGTGCTTGTCTTTCCATGGTTTTGGTATGCAGACATGACCATAGAGACAGTTCCTCTGGATACATTGAACATCTGAGCGGTTTTCGTCACCGATGCACCAGCCATCCGCGCTCCGACAATTTGCCCTCTTTGGAAGTCTGACAGGTCTTTCATAACTGCTAATTCATAATTCACTCAGGTCTGTAAAAACAACGTGAGGGTTATAACATGACGTATACACTCTCTGTTACGCATTTAAATAGGTTTGCCAGTCATTTGACCGTTTACTTTGTGTCTGAGCAGTCCGTAAAGATAACCGGTGAAATCGGCGGGTGTTCATATTATTTTGTCTAACCCCTGTATATATATATATATATATATACACCAGAACAAGGGGGGGCACAAGAGAAGACCAGGAGCAAACAAAAATGTTGATGGCTCTCACAAATGAATTTATGCTGACACAGGAGATAACAAAAAAACAGAAAAAATAACTGCCTAGATCTGGTATTTACGAATAACACGAACTTGATTACTCATATAAAAATAACCCCAACAATTACCTCAGACCACAACTTAATCGAGATATCAACAAATAATGCAACAACATTAAAAGACAATACACATATTAAGGAAAGAAGCAAATTTGGGGCCTTTAACTTAAACTCCAAGACTATAAATTGGGAAGCAATCAGATCGCACATGGCCCAAATAGAGTGGCGAACAGTTTTTGAGAATAAAACAACTGAAGAAATGCTATAACAACCTTGGAAGAGAAAACGCTGAGAATTTTAGAAAAATATGCTCCGAAATCACAGTCAGAAGGAAAGAGGAGCTGGCTAGAGAGACAAAAGAGAAGAATATTCCGCAAAAGAAAGAGAGTGGAAGTGAAGTTAGCCAACTGCAGAGATAATGCCAGGAAAGTAATACAAGAAAAACTGGAGGGTATCGATAGGGAAATACAAGCCCTGATTAAAGAACCTTACAGAGACGGAAGAGGAAAAGGCGGTGGAAGCAATAAAGGAAAATCCAAAATACTTCTATAGCTATGCGAAAAGGAAAAAAAAAAACGCGCGCCGCTATTGGGCCCTTAAGGAAGAGAAATAATGAACTAACCGACGATCCAAAAGAAATATCTGAAACATTGAGAGCCCAGTATGAATCTGTTTTCAGTAACCCAAAGTGACAAAGCGATACCTAACATAGATGCATTCTTTGAAGAGAAATTGCAAGAGGAGTGTATAACAGACTTTGATTTTACCCAGAAGATGTAGTGAGAGCTATAGGAAAAATGAAACCACATTCAGCTGCAGGTCCAGACAATTAGAACGCATTATTGATTAAAAATTAAATAGTTACGCCTTTATAGTGGACATGGAGAAGATCCCTAGACACGGGGAATTACCGAGCATCTTGAAAAGAGCAAGCATTGTCCCTATATATATAAAGGAGGGTACAGATCTCAAGCAAAGAACTACAGTCCAGTGTCATTGACGTCCCACCTCACCAAAGTATTTGAAAGAGTACTTAGAGAGAAAATTTATGATTTCTTGGAGACACTGGAAAGATTCAACGAAAATCAGCATGGATTCCGATCATGTAGATCATGCCTGTCACAACTAATAGAACACTACAACAATATCCTAGATGTACTGGAAGGCAATGACAACTACGATGGCATATACACGGATTTTGCTAAAGCTTTCGACAAATGTGATCACGGTAGAATAGCACATAAAATGAAATGTATGGGAATAACAGGCAAAGTGGGAAAATGGATTTACAACTTCCTCAGAGAACGTCTACAGGTCGTCAAAATTCAAGGTATATCTTCATCAGAATCAGAAGTACGCAGCTCAGTACCACAAGGTACAGTACTGGCCCCACTTCTGTTCATTATCATGCTAACAGACATACAGTCGAGTAAACAGCAACAGTATAGTAACATCCTTTGCAAATGATACAAAGATCAGCAGAAAAATCAGCGATGTAAATGAAGTGGAGGCCTTGCAGAGGAACACGAACAAAATATACAAATGGCTAGAAGACAACAACATGACATTTAACACCGAGAAATTTCAGCTCTTGAAATATGGTAGAAAAGAGGAACTTAAACGGACTGCATATTATGCTCCAGATAGACAGGAAATTCAGAGAAGCACGAAAGTGATCGATCTGGGGGTAATAATGACCGATGATGCGAAATTCGAAACACAAAATCAGATAGCGATAAATAAAGCAAAAGAGTCGCGGGACAGGTACTAAGAACGTTCAAAAGAAGGGACAGGACAGTAATGATTCCCCTGCTAAAAACACTGATTATACCAAAACTTGAATACTGCTCAGTTTTGACGTCCCCATATAAAAAGGAAGAAACTAATAAACTAGAAGAAACTCGGAGACACTTCACAGCAAAGACTGATGGTTGCAAAGAGCTCAACTGCTGGGAAAGACTACGTAAACTAAATCTGTACTCTCTGGAAAGAAGAAGAGAGGTACACCATAATCTACATATGGAAAATGATCGAAAAACTGGTACCAAACCTCAAACTAAACCCAATTACCATTCAAACAAAACTGGAAAATAGGAAAGGCAGGATGTGTCGTGTTCCCAAATTGAAGGCCCGACAAGGGACCTCAACACTGAAGGAAAATAGCTTGGTTGTCAGAGGGCCAAAACTTTTTAACCAGCTTCCAAAGGACCTCAGAAACGTTACAGGGGTCAAAGTTGAAGTCCTCAAAAGAAGACTAGATGCCTGGCTCAGAACGGTACCGGATGTGCCGGGTGTACCTGTACCTGGCTATGTATGGGAGAGAGCGCAAGAAAGCAACTCGCTCCTCCACCAAGCCAGGCCTAGAGGCGGGGCCACCAGCTTGACTCTTCGTGTGAAGAGAGACCAACGCACAGAACAGCAACGAGGTTCACGATATATATATATATATATATATATGGGATGACTTTCACAATTAAACACGTGAAATGAATGAATGATGTAAACCCACAAGGAAAAAGAAAAATGATTACAAGGCCTTTCGTGTATTCAGAAGTACACCTCATCAGGTTGTTCCCTGACGAGGTGTACTTCTGAATACACGAAAGGCCTTGGAATAATTTTTCTTTTTCCTTGTAGGTTTACATCATATATATATATATATATATATATATATATATGAATGAGAGAGAGAGAGAGAGAAGTTTTTTTTTTACGATGGAAGCCCAACGTGGGCATCGGGTCACTAGCAAAGAGGCCCGGGAATGTAGCTTCTTATGTTAGCTTTAACCCTAGACTCTATCCCAAAGCTGGGTCCTATCTGCTTAGCATATTTGCTTAGTAGATGGCTGGTGAGGGAAGCTCTATTTTTAGCCTCTTTGCTAGTGACCCGTTGCCCACGTTGGGCTTCCATTATGAAAAAGAAAAACTTCAGTATTTGCCATTTATAGTGGACCGACCAAAATTCAAAAATCGACTTTGAACGGCGTTTTTTGTTAATAGCTGGCACCCATGCTAAATCAATGTACCTGTGGGTGAGGAATAAAATGCAGGTGGATGCCACTCTCGCTTTTGGCGTTGAAGGTCATTTTCGAGGTGAAACTGTGCAAAAAATTATATTTTCTAATTTTAATTTAAAAAAAAAAATTCTGATCCAATTGGTTTGACCAAATGTTTCATTTTGCCACACTTAGTGATAAAGAAGTATGATGACACGCTTATTCCATCCGAATTACCAACTGAAGGTCAAATTCAAGTTAATCACGACCGAAATTTTGCTAAATTTTTTTATTTTTTATTTTAATTGGCGAAAAAAAAATTGAGGAAGTCTGTTTGTCAAAACAATTTATTTTAACATGATTAGTGCCTAATAAGTTTGATTGCATGAATTAAGTATTCACAGTAACAGAATTATCACAACTAAATCACAAAGCAGTAAATATAGCCCCATAACTATACAGTTTACACACTAGTAACATCTCCAAGTTCACGTTTCTTGATGAACAGCACCGAAATGCTGCACTGACAGTCACAATTGTGTGGCTTGCAATCACTTAAGAACAGAGTTATTAGTTCCTTACAGCACATTCCAGCTTCTCTCGATTTCAGCCCTGAAGAGAGACGTAGATCTACTGTCCAGCTGGGTTACACCAACCAACCGCTGTCGTACACTTCATCCTTTTCCTGAAGCAGTTGCATTCAGCTGTCTTGCACTTTTTCTTGCAACCACAAGCAACAAGCTCCAGGCAGGCTTCAGGGATTGGAGGAAGTCTTGTCCACACTGGTAGGAGGCTCCCATCTTCCAACCTCCAGGCTGAAGTGTCCATCGGATCTTCAACATCTACGTGCTCTTTGTCAGCCTGGAGCCATATTTTGGCCTGATGGTTTTTCCCGCTTGGCGTGAGCTCCAGGGCATTCTTTTTGGTGGGAGCATTTCCAGAGTCTTCTTAGCCTTCCCAGAAAGGTGAACTCTGGCGTCATCAACTGTGTGTTGTTCCGGGGTGCCATACAAATGACACACACACTTCTCAACATCTGCGATATCCCCATCTTGACCAGTGGTGTGCAGCAGGAGTGGGCGGTCACTGAACACCTTCCAACACTTCTTTTTTCCATGACCACTGAAGGACGAGACTGTCACACCCGGTCAAAGCGTGGAAGCTGTCCAGGTTGTCCCTGACTCGGGGGCGACAAACTCTTGAATACATCGTGCACGGGGTAGCATTTTCGGTTCTTGGCCGTTCCGCACAGCATCCACACTTCAGCGACCTTGGTGCAAACGAAGTGAATCAGCAGCACCATTACATCAGTATCTCTGTACACTACCAGTATTCGTTCATAGCCCTGGGACGCTGCATCACATGAGTGAAGGATGAGCCTGGTGTCCGCCTCTTCATGGTTACTATGCAGTGGAACGTCATGTCGCCTGATTGATCGTACTTCAGTGGCTTCAGAGAAGCCACCCCCTGTCACCAGCTGACATCTTTCTTGAAGATCTCTGACCTTCTCAGTGATGACGTTAGACAGAAACAAGGCTAGGTCGGTTGGAGACTGCATAGACTATGTCCTGGGCAATGCTACACACACACTGCTTCACTTTCTGGTCCTCTTCACTTCCCTCATCCACAGCATCCATTCTCCCAAAGAGCAATCGTAAAAACAGGTACATACTGTCGGGTATGACGCGATCAACATGTTCCTGATCAAGACCTTGCCATGTCTCGGAGTGTCCAGGAGTTTCGTTTCAAGAAGAACTTGTCGAACCTTCAGAGCCACGTGTACCATATCTTGGAATATGCTGCTAGTGGCACACATGCGGACAACATCAGTATCTTCATCTTCAATAGACTCTGAGTCAGAGGTGACAGGACCTTATTCACAAGACTTAGCCAGTGCTTTGGAGATGATGAAATCTGAGCTCTCTCCAGGGTAAATCAGCAGCGGGCCCCTTGACAACGGGCGTACATAGCTAGCGTTTGATCCAAGTAACCTTTGAACATCTTCGTAGAACGTTGTTCTGGAGTATTTCACGGTGATGCCGGTGTCATTACACATACTCTCGTATCTGTCCCAGACGTCTCCCATGTCGTATACGTGACCACGAGACAGGCCTACTGCCAAGTTTTTGCACAGCTTCGTCATGTACTCATTTTCAGGCCCTTGCTGCTCCTCTGACACCGTTTGTTTTCTAGTACGTCTCTCAAATGTCACCGAACATGCCAGCCAGATGATAGCAGCCTTCAACTGCAATCGCATCACTCACCGCTGACAACGGTATGCTCATGACAGGGTCGTGTTTGGCACGCTGGATCAAGTCATCTGACTTCTCTACTGTCTCCATCCTGTGCAGTTTCTTTGTGGTCTTCTTCTGGCAAAACATGCAGAAGGTCCAGTCAATCACTGGTGTTGAACGTCTACGCTTTGGGGGAAAAGCCCGAGAGCCTGCACTTTTTGTGGTCGCCGATGCACCCATGGTCTGCTGCTGACTTCGCAGCCTTTTGAGTTTGCCTTCAGAGGTGAATAAGGAGTAGCATGATTTATGCCACTTGAGTTCTAATGCATTGAAATCATCCTTGGAATGACTTTCCAGTCTTTGTAAAACATCAAGATAGTAGGTATCTCCCAGGTTCTTTCTCTCATCACCCACAGTCATAGTTCTTGCTTTTCCTTCTGCTGATGCTGTGCGCAGGTCACCAGCGCTGCTTTGGCAGAAGCAGCAACAATCCTCACTGACATCCTAACGTTTCCTCTTGCGCTTGATGACAGCTACAGGGTCTATTGCTGATGAGCTCCCTATCTGCAAAGACAAGTGGGAATAGTAGTATGTAGTAGCCTCAGATATATTGAAACAATTCGAAACATACCTATCCTTTAGCAGTATTATTATTATTATTATTTTACCAGGTGGCAATGTCTGCACTCTTTTAATTGCATATACCAAACCAATGTCTGGCCAGCCAGTGCATTGAAAATATTCAACATGTGAAAGTATGCTATTACTTGTACTATGGTAGTAGTAGGCACATGCGCACCTCACCCAGCATGCTAAATGTAGTTTTAATGGAAATAAAGACATCGAGTCACAGTTACATTCAATTATTATCCATAAAATCACAAAAATATGCTTTATGTACTAATGAGTAATGATACACCTTTAACCCTTTATCGCCGAACTTTTTGCGTTGGGTTGACATTTGTAACCTTGTATGGGACCTTCACACCCAAAATTGAGAGTGGCATCCACCCACATCTTGTTTGGCATCCTCAATACTACTTATCTAAGGTGGGTGCCTGCTATTAACAAAAAACGTCGTTAAGTTTTTTTCTAGAGGACTTTTCAATTTTTGGCCGGCCCACTATTACCATTACTTATTCGGATTGTAGTGGATTTAATTTCCGAAACAGTTCCTTATTTAATGCATGGTCTGTGTGTAACATATACAGTATATATATTATTATATATATATATATATATATATATATATATATATATATATATATATATATATATTTATTATTATTATTATTATTATTATTATTATTCCTTATGGGTTTCATATATATATATATAATATATATGTCAAAATTAGAAAATGAGCTCATATTTGTCATTTCTAATAGTGCAGTAGCTTAGACCCTGATTTTTGAAGTAAGTGGACATTCTGGACAAAAGCACCAAACTTGGCTCAAATGTTGTTCAGGACCTTAGCTACCAATTTTTCCCCGGAACCAAGACGCACAACCCTATCTTGGCTGCCATTTTGGAAATCCAAGATGGCTGCCAGCTAGAAATCAACAAACTATTGTGAGGAGTAATTGTAAATAAATAGTCCCTAAACCTACATATTTCGATGCCAGGATTGCTATAAAATAATCAGAATTACCCTTAAATGTTTATTTAATGTAAAATATTTAATAATATAACTATATAATATGTGCTTTTCTGTTTTGCAGGTGATTTGTGAACATGGATTGGAGCAAATGCATGGTTTGTCAAGAGAGCAAAGGTGAGACTCTTAAATGTCCACTCAATGCTGTGAGTGGTAAAAAATGAAGCATATGCAACATTTATGGAGAATGTCAACGCATTCAAGAATCTTGGAAGACTACCAGTTCCTCTTCTTTTCATTGAAGAGGTGACTGTTGAAGATCTGGTTCAGAATAAAGCTGTGTGGCACAAGTCATGCCATGTTAAATTTAGTAAAGAAAAGCTTGAAAGGGCTACAAAAAGAGAGAAAGGGCGGATGAAGGTGAAACCAGTTCATCTACGGGGAAGCGGGTTCACGGCATCCTATGGACAAAGCAACTTGTGTGTTTTGTCAACAACACATGGGCATCTTCACGAATTCAGTACATTTGGCGCTGACGTCAATTTACGAATGATGGCTACAGAACTCAGTGACACAGAAATAATGTCTAGAATAGGAGGTGTCTCATGGCCATTGAAGCCAAGTATCATCTGCAATGCTTGACATTTTATCGGAACCGTTACCGCTCACTTTTGAGACAAAAACAGCAAGGAAGAAGGCTATGAAGAAAACTTGATGAAAGCAAAGGCAATAGTTGAGGTCGTTAATCATGTAGAAATTGCGTGGAAGAAGGAATCTTTCAAATGAAGTTTTCTGTGCTATTTGATCTGTATCAAAAAAGACTTCGGGACTTAGGTATTAATAAGGAAATGAACAGAGGACGATTCAGAGAGAAGATTCTGGAGTATTTCCCATATGCCCAGGAAGTGAGTGATGGCAAGAACAAAATCTTAGTTTTTTCAGCAGGGAATTCAGGAAATGCTCAGAGAGACAAATAACAGAATTTGAAGGAGATACTATGATTCTTGCAAAAGCTGCTAGAATCATACGCAAGGAAATCGTCAACTTTAATGGATTCAAGTTTGCAGGTGCCTTTCCATCTGGTTGTCAACAGGAATCGTACCTACAACCTTGAAAACCCTTATATCTATGATCACAAATGGTGCTGACGTGAAGGACCAAACACCAGAAGACTCCCCTGCAACTCTCACTGTCTCGCAACTTATCCTTTTTAATTTTAGGAACAAGCATACATCATCATCTAAGGTTCGCCATTCTTTGGAAAGAGAACTACCATTGCCTCTGTATCTTGGTCTGAAAATTCATACTGAAATTCGGTCAAAATCATTAATCACAACTATATGAATTGGGTCTCAGTGTGGTGTTATGACCGAATTCTTCAAGTCGAAAGCCAACTTGCAACAGCAGTGTGCCAGAACTTCAAGACCAAAGGAGTGGATGAAAGAAGCGTTCAGGATCTTGGAGAAAGACACGATAGGGAAGGGTGATGTTATATCATCGTCAGCATACCACGCTACAAGGCAAGAACAAGATGAAGATCAAATGAAAACCCTTTCCTACCTCCTTCCCTTATTCCATGAAAAGGCCGCTACTCCAGCGATGATCAAGCATGGAATGAATGTTGTTCGGTCTGCTCTGAATTCCTTAACCCCGGGCAAATACCAGTTGTTGCATCGATGCACCCTATATGCCCTTGGTAAATTCATTCAGTGGAAGTGCCAGACACCCACGGAGAAGACAAGGTCATCGTCATGTTTGGAGGTCTACATACAGAGATGGCATGTGGAGAACGTATGGAGATTATCTAGAGGGATCTGGTGGACAAATGCCTTGACACAAGCAGGCTTCTTGAACGGTACACAGTTGTCCTCTATGACAACACCAGTGACATTGAACGTGTAGATGAGGCAAGAAAGGTCATGTTCTGTCAGAAGGGAAAAGCTATGGAGACTATCCCCAACTCAGGATGCTCTTCTCCAACACACCAGGAGGGTCACATACCAGGGAGGAATATGGTCGACCTGTGAGAGAAGTGAACAGAATCTTCCAACTCCTGAAGATGGGATGGACCTTTAGCGAAGAGTCCCAGTCATGGACACCAGTTTGGACCACAAGACCAGTAGCATCTAAAGCTTGCAGCGAATTGGTCAAATGCGGCTGCAAGAGGCAAGAGTGGATGTGGCACCAGGTGTGCTTGCAAGAAGGCCAGGTGGAAGTGTACAGAACTGTGTAGCTGCAACTGTGCAGTTTAACATATAGCGTCGAGCGGGGTGAGTTGGGACAGTTCGGGACAGGGGGTGAGTTGGGACAGTTCGGACAGGGGTGAGTTGGGACTGTAGGCATTGCAATGCTAAATGCCAAGATATTTCCATTTTATGGTCCCCATTTAATAGCCCTGCCCTTACTCTACAAATGTTGTTAATACAAGTTTTCTATAGAACCACGAATAATGCATGAAAATTGTGCAAATATGAAAGGGTAGCATTTTGACTTTGTAGAATTTCATTTTTTAAAATGCACATATTTTGCCAATTTTCCTTCCTCACATTCAGTTATAGAGCTAAAGGTCTACTTTTTGGTGGTGAAATCTTCAATTGTTATAGTTTCGTTGATTTTTCTTAAACATGGTTTTCTTGAACATGGTTTTTGTGTTAAAATATTCACGATTTTCACTGTATATGTTACGAAGTGTGATTTCTGCAGTAAACATACTTCTGATCAGCTTAAAAGTTGTTTTATTGATCTGATCATGCCAAAAAAAACATATAGTTTGGTGCCAACATGCCAAGGGACTTCTCTATTGAAACTTATATCAGAAATTCCATTTTGTCTATGGCGGCCATCTTGAAATCCAATATGGCGGCCACGTAATGGTCTCTGAAGGTGGTTCCGGGGATATTTTTAATTGTTGGTCCAAAATATACAAGTAGGGAAAGTTTGGTGCTTTGTCCGGATTGTCCACTTCACTTGTTTAGCTGCCCTACTATAAAGCTTTGTTGTTGTAACGGTTAGTTTTTGTTTAAATCTCATCAAAATATACATACAAATGGTAAACTAAAGAATAGTGATTTTAAAATAGATTTAATTTCGTGTGGTGTGAAAATTGAATCTTTTTGAATACTGTATAGAACAAATGTCGATAGAGGATAGTTGTTGAAATTTGATTCAAGCGTTGTCGGAGAAAGAGCATAAATCAGGCACGCTGTCAGGCGTCGACAAATAAGAAAAGAACTTGGCTTTAGAAACTTTTTCATTTTGAGCTTGTGAGGTTTAATGTAAACATTTGAGATCTGTTTAATTTCTTATTTGTCAAAATCTTGATTAACTAAGAAAATATATTACCTTAGGAAAAACCTTAACCCAAGGAAAGTTTTAATTCAATTTTTTTTTTTCCGAAAGGCAGAACTTAGGTACAATGAAAGGGAGAGTAGGCCAATAGAAGGTCGGTAGTCTTTGTACGAATGACGTCATGTAGTGGAAATGGGTTTGATAAGTCATTTAGGGTAAGGCGGAGTCTCCTTAAGTGTAAGGTGTGATCTAGAGGTATAGCTTCAGTTGTAGTCGTACCTCTCCAAAGATGGTAGTGTACTAATGTGCAGCCAATTGTTTCACTGTTTCATGAATTTAATGTTAATTGGCAGAAAAGAACTTTGTGAAAATAATACCCAAAAGCCTTCGACAATATTTAGAATTCAGTTCATATCCAAATTCTAAATTATAAGCTTGAGTTTGTTTTAATCTCCGGGAGTGATTTTAAAATGTGTTGAGCAACTTTTGTTAATTTTTTTTCCGAGGAAATCTGCGGAGTTCACACAGGACTTTTGAAAAGCTTGTGGGAAAAAAAAAATACTTGGTGGATTTTTTTTTCAAAATCTGCAAAACATTTGAGACCAAATTTCTGTAGTTTTTGTAAGTAAATGTTTTATTTTAAGGAATTTCAATTAAGTGCCGTTTCTTGAATTACAAATAAAACTCCTCTGTATAAATCCTTTGAAACTTAATCCAAGTAATTGAAAACTTCTTTTGAAATTTAAATTAATTAAAAATATACAAGTGTACATCTGTAAACTTATTCCGAATTAATATCCAGCTGTGAGTGAAATCTTAAAATTTTGTGAAATAAAATTTATATTAAGGACTGTGTTGTTTCTATGCTACCTTGCAATAGCCATCTCTTGAAAGCTGAGGGTAAATTAACGTTAAAAGTTTGAAATTAAAATTGGGCTTCAAGCAAGCCGAAAAAAATTGTGCTTATAAAATTGAAAGGTCATCAGAGTGAAAACCAGAGCCATACTTGAACAAATGAACCCACGCCCGCAATACAGTGGCGCTCATAAGTATTCGTACAAATAAATATTTGAGTTACATTCGTCCTTATCTTCTATACCATGCATAGGATAATTATGAAAAGTTTACCGTTAGTTTGAAAAAAACTTAACAAATAAAAACTCTAGTTCAACTCCAACACATAATGTAAAACATCAAAGAATTTGAGGAAAATAAAAATTAAAATGCAAAAGTTTTTGTACATTTACTACCCAAAAATTATTCAGTACTTTGTGTGTCCATTTTTTGCTTGAATGACTTAAATGATTCGTTTTGGAAATTTTTTTCTACAATGTTTCGGCGTCTCTCAGTAGAAATTTTAGCTCATTCTTCTGAAGAAAATTGTTGCAATTCATTCAGATTCGAAGGGTTTCTCTTGCGAACACATTTTTTTCCCCCCCAAATCAAACCATAAATTCTCAATTAAATTGAGATCTGGGCTTTGATTGGACCATTCGAGAAGCTTTAAATGCTTTTGTTGAACCCATTTCATTGTGCTCCTACTTATATGTGTGGAAAAGGTTTTGCACAGGAAATAGTTTTGTTCAAATTTAAGGATATTATTCTGTGTGCATAAATTAAAGTATTAATCTTTTAAATCTTTAGTATTGTATAACTTATCTCATGCCCACAGACGATGACTGGCCTCCCTTCTTAACCCTAACGACGCCAGAGTTGCCAAATTTATAATCTTAAACAGAGACTCCTAAATTCTAAATGTTCTTTTCGGCTACTATAAATCACACAAAAGAGTTAAGTATAAAACCAAAATTATATAAATTCTTTTGCTAATATCATTATTAGACTATGACTTTGCAACTTTAATAATCTTTTGTAAATATGGCACCAGGGAACTTCTCCAGGGCATAGCTAACCAAAGGGTTCAGTTGCCTCGCCCCTTTGGCGGTCAGTCAACTCGTTTGGTTTTTCGTGAAATAACCCCCTAAGGAAATGCAGTGACAGGACTCTGATTTCTATTTTACTCTGCTTTCTAACAGAAATCTAATATCTTAAAAGTGAACTGTCCTAGTGAAATAAAACTTTGGAAAGGAAACGCGTCATTTTTATCCTTTCCCTCGTCAAGATTTATAAGCATTCCTTTCTCTCAACGGATTGAGGGAGGGGACGCCACTGACAGAAGGTATAAATTGTTTCACCTACACGCAGTCAGATGATCTCGTGTTCAATCTCTTGAAAGGAAGAACGTGGATTGTCAGCAGTATAAACTTCATTGTCGGCGCAAGGAAGCGACGTGCTGAGTTTACCTACTGTAAATGTCGGAGATGGTGTAACGTAAATAATCATCATCACCCGACATATTTTGGATTATCATCTTGTTGCAGTACCCAATTGCAACCTATTCGCAACTCCCGAACTGAGAACTGAAGGCAATACATTTTCTAAAATTTCCTTATATTTCCTCGAATTCAAGATTCATTTATGACAAACTTTCCTGGACCAGAAGCACTAAAGCATCCCCAAAGAAGCAAACTATCACCACCATGTTTAACTGTAGGAAAGATGTCTTTTTCCTCGAATGCAGTATTTGATTTTCGTCAAACATACCGTTGCTTGTTGTTCCACAATAATTCAATTTTGGTCTCGTCTGTTCAGAGAACTTTCAGCATGCAAATCCACCATTTTGTGCAAATTTTGCAGAAGTTTTCTGCGTGCAACTCTTCCATTGAGACCATTCTTTTTCGGTGTACGACGTACAGTAGAGGGGTGAACATTGACCTTGTATAGTCTTAATGTTTGGTAAATATAACCCGCACTCGAGATTCGCAGCAGGCATTCTTTCAATCCGTCTAGCTGTACGTTCTGAAATCTTGCAAGGTCGTCCACACACTGGTAGTTTTCATTGTTCCAAAGCCTTTCCATTTCTTTGTAGCTGCAGCAACCGTCGTAAATAGAATTCGTTGTTGTTTTTCCGATCTTCCTATAACTTTTCCAGACTCGTGCGCAGCAATATCAAATCTCTTAAAATTTGTAGACAGCTCTTTACCATGACGATCTTATTGCTTACTGATGGCTTGTAGAAACATTCGTCTTCCGTGAAGATTCAAAGAGAAAATTCTAGAGTTCAGAATTGCCAACAGTCTCTGATCAACAAACGGCCAACTACTGATAAAAATTTTAAATTCCTGAAACGTAAGATGGAGGCACAAAGTATTAAATAATTTTGTAAATAAATGTACGAAAACTTTTTTTTTTAAACTTTTTTTTAATTTTCCTCATTTTTTGATGTTTTACATTATATGTTGGAGTTAAACTAAAGTTTTTATATGTTCATTTTTCCAAACGAACAGCAAATTTTCCATGACTATCTTATGCATGGTACAAAAGATAAAGAATATAACCGAGATATTTCTCGCTACGAATACTTATAAGCGCCACTGTAAGTGCAGTTAAAAAGTGGTTGCACTACATTTAATTTACTGGCAAACTATAAATTTTAATACACACACACACACACACACACACACACACACACACACACACACAACAGGTGATTAGAAATGATCTTCCGGGTTTTAAACATTTATGAAAAACTAACAAAGCTAGCGCGAAAAGCAAGATATACAAATAAAGAACTTAAGAAGTTTTATTTACAAGCTATTTAAATTCAATATGAGCTCCTTTTGTGTCTCTGTAGACATCAAAGCGGTATGTTTCCCTCCATACATTTTGTAGCATATCATACTGAACTTTTCTAACAGCCTCGCGTATCCTTTTTCTCAAATGTTCCAAAGTTGTTGTCATTGGTGGAACAAAAACTTAATTTTTGACATAGCCCCAGAGGAAGAAATGAAGGGGGTTAGATCGAGCGAACGAGCCGTCCAAGGAATGGGGCCCCCCACGCCCGATCCAACGATCAGGCAATTACTCATTCAGGAATGTTGTAACCTCATTGTGGAAATAGGGTGGCCCACCATTCTGCTGAAACCACATACCAGCTTTGTCGTCTAGCAGCTGGGGCATCAGCCACAACTGTAGCATATCGCGATATATGATACCGTTAATTGGTTGTTCAGCAAAGAAGAATGGACCGCACACTTTCTCAGCGGTAAGAGCACAAAACGTTAACTTTAGGGCTCTCTCTGACGTGTTCAATATTACAAATAAAAATTCACTGAAATATTCTTTATTTGTACCGTATATCTTGCTTTTCGCTGTAGCTTTGTCAATTTTTTTCATGATAAATGTTTAAAATCGGAAAGATCATTTGTAATTTGTAATCACACGAGATATATATATATATATATGTGTGTGTGTGTGTGTGTGTGTGTGTGTGAGAGTGAGTAAGTGAGTGAGTTAGTTGCTCCGAGTTTTGCTGCATTTTAGATGGTATGAATAGAGGTGTTACTCTTTAACTTTGTACTTTATTAACGTTGAGATGGACGTTGTATCCTGTCTTCAGCATAAATTATTAGCGCACGAGCTCGGTGTTGCTATCGTAAGTGCAAAAATTTATCATTCGTGATATACGCGAGTCTGTTGCATGTTGACGCGTTTGGTATGAATAGGCACATGGTTAAATGTGAAATAAATACATCGTAGTTAAATACAATGTCATGAAATATAATACATTATGGTTAAATACAGTACGTGGTTTAATAAAAATACATCATTGTTAAATAAAATACAATGACTTTTATCATACGTACAGTTAAATAAGCAAAACATGTCAAGATTCCACGTTCGCTATACGCTACACTTTCTCTTCATGAGAGAATTTTGTAACGTATTTTTCAACCTAGTCTGGCATTATAAACACTTACAAAATTTTGTCCATTAAATGTATACACATTGATAAAATAGTCTTAACATTTGGATTCAAATGAGAGGTTTCGGGGTGGAAACTTTCTTGAAAGACTAAAAGATGGATTATTACGTTAAATACATCACTAAATTCCTGATTATCGTATACTGTACCAGGGATTCGATATTCTACTATTTTAACAGACTGCGTATAGTATATGGGGTGTTTCAGGTCGACCCTAGAAATATGAAAATTGGCAGAATCTGTAGTTTATATTTGGTATTTGAAGTTTGTCATAGTAATTCCGTAACTTATTTGAAGTGTTTCTTATATTACATATTATACTTCGTCTGCGAGGTGCTCGTACCCTGAAATGGGCATATGAGCAGAATAAATATATATTATATATATATATATATATATATACAGGGTGGCGCAAAAGTCGCGCATCATGGGAATTTTCAGTGTTTATATTTTTTCTTTTAAGTAGGGGATGGCTGCAAAATTAACAATAGACGAGAGGGTGAGCTTGGTTTTAATGTATGGTGGAATACCAGGTACAACAAATTGATGAATCGGTACAAATTTAAATTCTGTACCGATTCATCGATTGTTGTACCTGGAATTCCATACATTAAAACCAAGCTCACCCTCTCGTCTATTGTTAATGTCGCAGCCATCCCATACCTAAAAGAAAAAAATATTAGTCAACACTGAAGACTGCTATGATGCGCGACTTTTGCGCCACCATATATATATAGTGTATACATACTATAATATATATATTATATATAAATATATATATATATATATATATATATATATATATATATATATATATATTGAGAGTAACCACGAATGAAAATAATACGCGAAAAACTGCTCAAGTGCTTTCGTCTAATGACATCCTCAGGAACACTGAAATTAATCACAAGATTGAGAATATGTATATATAGTAGATCACATCCTGAAGATGCCATTAGACGAAAGAGCTTGAGCAGTTTTTCGTGTTTTATTTTCATTATAAATATTATTCACGTGTTACTTTCGTGATATAATTTTCATATATATATATAATAATAATATAATATATATATATATATATATATATATATATATATATATATATATATATATATATATACGCACCACAGTTGCTGCGTCTTCGGTCGCATGTGGAATCGCGTAAGAGAGCACACTGCTCGCGGTCCCAAGTCCTGAGGGAAGACTAATTTCAAATTGCTCTGTTTGTTTAATTTCTTTTTTTCTCCTTCACTCGCCTCCACCGCTAACCCCCCCCAAAAAAGAGAGCCAAGTTTTCAGGTTTGGTTGGTTTTAGACGCGATTTTAATTTGTTTTCAGCTGTGGGAACTGTTTGTCTTGCGTCGATGCTCAGTCTCGTTCAGCTTCGTCTTACGGGAGCTTTCTTTTTACTTACTGCATATATTTTCTTCTGGAGTGTGTGTGTGTGTGTGTGTGTGTGTGTGTGTGTGTGTGTGTGTGTGTGACAATAAATGAAGTCGAGCGTGTGATAATTCAAAGATGTAGTGGGATAAGCTTTTTGTGAGGTAACACTTTTGATGCCTCGGAATATTAAAAAAATTATGTAAAATGTAGAAACCTTTTTTGGTTTGTCCTGGTTAAGTTTGGTTAGTTAAGGTTATGTTAAGTTAGCGAGCACCTCACCATTTAATGAATTAATAGAAAATATTCCTCGAACCCTCATTTGTGTCCGAAACGCTTATCACGATGGCACTAACGTTAGGTTAACTTAATTGGACTGTTATATGGATTTAAAAAAGTCGGTACCTCGTTACACACACACACACACGCACACGCACACGCACACGCACACACACACCACAACAACACACACACACACACACACACCTTTATATGGGATCTATATAAATTTATTTACACAGTATAGCAAACATTTATAATGTTCCCTTCCACCAAAATATTAAGGAAACTAACAGTCGTTTTTCATAAAACAAACGAAGTAAAAATGTCAAGAGATGTTCACTCATATTTTGAAACCCATTACGAAAATTCTGTTTATGTTGTCTTTTCAAACCAATCAAAGACCTCTGAATCAGTTTTGCTTCACTGAAAGTAAGGAGTCGTCTTTATTTATTAAATAATGCAAAAAGAATTTAACTTGCGATACACAAATTTTGGAGTAATTTGACTGATGTTCAACTTTTCCCCCCCCCTTCAATTCTTATTGCTAAATAATCGAGGAAAAAAAAAAAAGAATTCTAGAATCCATTTCTGTTTTTTTCACGTCTTATATTTGTAACAATAATGTTTCAAACGCTCGTAAACTTTCCCCCTGAATTAGAATTACGGTAGTAAATTTTTTCGTACTGTACAATTTTGGTTCTGCTGCTGCTGATCCAGGTTTTGGAATGCTACCATTGAAATAATTATTTGGCTTATTTATTCAACTATTTATTAAGCTTCTGGTTTCCTAAATTTGACTCTGACGCTGAAAGTGATCTATCTACTATTGTATCCACTAAAAAGAATGTAGGCCAATTGCAGACAGAATAGCTCCACGATAACCCGTCATTTCTTTGAAACTATTTTCTCCCTTATCGTAACATCGACACCCCCCAATATTGCTTGACGCCAACCATTTAAAATAGTCTTTAGTCATTAAAAAAGGGGAAATGAATGTTTTTTTTTTAAAGGTGCATATATATATATATATATATATATATATATATATTATATATATTCTCTCTCTCTCTCTCTCTGCTTCAGCGCAGCCTAAGTGGTTCAATCGTGACATCGCTTCGGCTATCCGAAATAGGAAAGTAGCGTATAGGAGGGCAAAGGCCAATCGTTCCCAGGAGAACACTGAAGCGTATGTCCGCCTGTGTAGGGAAGTGAAGGCGAAGGTTAGGCTAGCGAAACGTAACGAAGAACTACGGGTGGCAAGCCTCTGCAAGGGGAACCCTAAGGAATTCTTCAGTTATGTTAATAGTAGAAAGCCCATTAGAAGCATGATAGGTCCGTTAAAGGACGGAAGCGGCGTTCTGCGGACCTCCGACGCGGACATCGCTAATGTGCTTAATGAGTACTTTCGGGAGTGTTCACCAGGGAGGATACCCGCGTCATCCCCGAGCCAGGCGTGAGGCACGAAGGTGCTGGCCTGTATAGTGTTAGATGTACCGCGACAGTCGTTGCCGATAGAATAGACAAACTGAGCGCGTTTAAGGCTCCTGGGCCAGACCAGTTTCTCCCCAGTGTGTTGCGAGAAGTGCGCGACCAGGTGGCTCCCCACCTGGCTACAGTCTTCAACAAATCGTTGGAGATGGGCCAGGTGCCTGGTGACTGGAGGGAAGCCAACGTCACCCTATCTTTAAGAAAGGGGATCACGAAAGTCCAGGGAACTATCGTCCCACTCATTAGTCTCACTTCAGTTGTAGGTAAATTATTAGAAGGGATAATAGTTGATAGGATCGTTGACCATTTGGATTCCTACAAGCTGCTTGGGGACTCCCAACATGGGTTTAGACGGCATAGGTCGTGTCTCACCAACTTGCTCGAGTTTTTCCACGTCATGTTGAGTGAGTACGATAAGAGTAGGGTGATTGATATACTTTATCTCGACTTTCAGAAAGCCTTTGATAAGGTACCTCACCGCCGGCTAATGGCGAAAGTGCGAGCGCTTGGTATCGGTGGGGAAATAGGTAGGTGGATTGAAAACTGGCTGAGGAATAGGCGGCAGAGGGTGGTAATTAAAGGGGCTAGTTCGGGTTGGGCCTCGGTCACTGTGGGGTTCCTCAGGGTTCCGTTTTGGGGCCACTGTTGTTTATCATTTACATAAATGATATCGACGGTGGCATTGTCAGTCGGATCGCCAAATTCGCTGATGACACCAAGCTTGGGGCCAATGTTGGGACGCCCGAAGCGATCGAGGAACTGCGTGCGGACCTAGGTAGGATAGGAGAGTGTCCGAAAAATGGCAAATGCCGTTTAACTTGGGTAAATGCAAAGTGATGCACATTGGCTACGCCAATCCCAAGTCGGACTACTCGATGTTGGGTAGTAATATCGAGGTGACTGATTTAGAAAAGGACTTGGGTGTGCTAATTAGCAGCGATCTTAAGTTTACGAAACAGTGTGTAGAGGTGGAAAAGAAAGCCCAGAAACTATTGGGTTATATCATGAGGCAATTTCAGTTTCGGAACAAGGAGATTGTGCTCTCACTGTACAATTCCCTTGTTCGGCCGCACCTGGAGTATGCTGTGCAGTTCTGGTCGCCCACCCTCAGGAAAGATATTGAGAGGCTGGAGCGAGTGCAGGCGAGGGCCACAAAGTTAATCCCTTCCGTTAGGCATATGGGCTACAATCGACGGTTACGCGCCCTGAACTTGTTTTCGCTTGAAACTCGGAGGCTGCGCGGTCAACTGATCGAGGTTTTCAAGCTCTTACGCGGGTTGAACGATGTCGATTTTTGAAGTATGTTTAGTTTAAATGATAACCCAACTCGCAACAATGGTTGGAAGTTGGATTTGAAACGGTTTAGGACTAGTGTGTGTGGGAATTACTTTACGTATAAGATCTGTGAAACATGGAACAGGTTACCTTCGGAAGTTGTGAACAGTTCCTCTGTGGATCAGTTCAAGAAAAGGGTAGACGAAATCTTGCACACTATTTGAGTGTGTAAAGACATTTAGGACCTCAGTCTGCGGAAATTTCTTTTCCTATAAAATAGTTAATATCTGGAACGAACTTCCCTCAGAGGTTGTTTCCAGTCGAAGTGTAAATGTGTTTAAAAATAGGCTAGACAAAGTACTGAATACTCTCGTAGTTTAAGACTAAAACATAAGAAAACTCTGCAGGAGTTCGCTTGCACGGTGTCTCTGTGAGCAAACTAAATATAGAGCTATTTATATATTCTCCACTTTCCTGTAAAATTTCCTTGGCTACTTTTCCAGGGTCAAAGTATTTTCTTCAACCTTTTTCCGTACCTGCCTCTGGCAGGGAGGGAGCGGAGGGTGGGAGAGAGCCTTCTACTTTTCTATCCAGTTTTCTACTACTGCTAGGATAGTTGAAAGAAAAATAAACTTTTACAAAATTTTCCCTGGCACCCGTTGCCATTGGTACCTCCTCGGTATGGGCCGCAAGGCCTTTTGAGGTACTTCTTTTCCTTGTAACTCCTTGTAACTCTCTCTCTCTCTCTAAGAGGGCCTTAAAATTATCAGAGGGCCTTAAAATTATTAGGTTATATTAAAAGACAGTTCCAGTTTCGGAACAAGGAGACTGTAATGTCTCTTTATAATTCTCTAGTCAGACCTCAGCTGGAATACTGTGCGCAGTTTTGGTCTCCATCCCTCAGGAAGGACATAGAAAGGTTAGAAAGAGTACAAGCAAGGGCTACAAAATTGATCCCTTCACTGAGAATGCAAAGCTACCAACGGAGATTGGAGCGCCTAAATCTGTTTAGCTTAGAGACGAGGAGGTTGCGAGGTCAGCTTATTCAAGTCTTCAAGATGCTCAAAGGAATAGACAGGGTAGATTACAGAAACTTATTCTCACTTAATGCCAATCCGACAAGAAATAATGGGTTTAAACTGGAACTAAAGACATTTAGGACCTCTGTCTGCGGAAATTTCTTTTCCTATAAAATAGTTAATATCTGGAACCAACTTCCCTCAGAGGTTGTTTCCAGTCAAAGTGTAAATGTGTTTAAAAATAGGCTAGACAAAGTACTGAATACTCTCATAGTTTAAGATTAAAACATAAGAAAACTCTGCGGGAGTTCGCTTGCACGGTGTCTCTGTGAGCAAGCTAAATATAGAGCTATTTATATATTCTCCACTTTCCTGTAAAATTTCCTTGGCTACTTTTCCAGGGTCAAGGTATTTCCTTCAACCTTTTTCCGTACCTGCCTCTGGCAGGGAGGGAGCGGAGGGTGGGGAGAGAGCCTTCTACTTTTCTATCCAGTTTTCTACTACTGCTAGGATAGTTGAAAGAAAAATAAACTTGTTTTATAACAGGAACCTCCCAGAGTGGACTGAAAGGTCTTTGAGGCTTCCTCTTGTCCTTGTAACTCCTTGTAACTCTCTCTCTCTCTCTCTCTCCGCAGGGGGTATAAAGGTTATGCACATTTCTTCTGGATGTAGTAAACTTTATACTTGGGGTGTGACAGCCCTCCGGTCCCGAGTCGTGGGATTCTAGAGAACTGGCTGCCAGTTCCTTTAGGTTCTCTCTCTCTTTCGGGAGGGCGGGTGAAGTATTTTACAATCCTGTCCCGTGGGTTACTAGGACCCCATCCCATCCCTACTCTGTCCTTTTAGCTTACATTAAGGATGTTCTCCTCTGACTGAAAAAAAAAAAAAAAAAAAAAACTTTTAGTATAAGTCTTTTTCTCTTCTTTTACTATTAGGACCCTACTGCTACCTCATGCGTGGGAAGAGAGGCTTTGGAACCTCTATAAATAACACCATTTAACGCTCGTAGGTTGTGAGAGACTGGGATGGAGGGGTCCCAGGCGTAGGGGCGCGATGAATGGAGTGTGGCTAGTGCCCCGTTAAGCCCATTCCTAACGCGTAATGGCCTGACCAGCCCCCTGCGACCGTTCTTTGGTGACCAATTGATGGTGCTTGGCTGTACTGCTCTGAGGTGAGAGAGCTTTACTGCCCAGCTGGCTGCCAGGCCAGCGTAAAGTCTCGGGCGTAGCTCTGGGTCTGGTGGGATATCCCTTGAACACTGGATTCTAAGAGTCTGGCCGCTTGTGAGTGACTAGTAAGACTTAGTAAGGGGCTGCATCTCGCTGTCGCTCCTGGCGGAAAATCCGTGATGCCTGCGTCGCGAGTGTTTGTCAGTTGGTAGCTGCGACACGTTTGGGACTGTCCGGCCCTGGGGAGACCTTTGGTCGGTGCGCAGCAGCGAGAGGTGTAGTCTTCTGGAAGGGATGAACGTCACTTGCAAATAGGTGGATGCGTCTACGCGCGGGATGAATTCACCCCCCCCCTTTTTTATATACTGGTCAGAACGTTTTTGATAGTTTTCATTGCTAGAACGCTTTATCTTATTCAGAGTATTCAGAAAAAAAAAAAGAGAGAAAATATGGCAGGGCCAGCTAAATTGAAAGCAGAATGCTTTAAATGTAAAGTTAATCATTGGTGCGTTGACTTCCCTGAAGGTAGTATCAGCGATATCACATCCCTTAGTGTATGTTTGTTTTGTAAACTTAGAGACAACCAAAAAGGAAGTTAAAGAGCTAAAGGAATTAGTAAAAAAGCTTGAAGCTAGGGTCGTAGCACTGGAAATCCAACCCAGTGGACAAGATCAAACTAAAAACACACCAGCAGATTTAAACTGTAAGATTAAGCATCTAGAACAAAGCGTGGCACGCTTAAAACAGTGACTATTCGGAAAATAGAACGGAGGAACAAGAATTCAAATTGGTCAAAAATAAAAGACCCTCCAAACCAAAACCAAAACAAAGGATTTGGAACCCATTACCATCAAAAATAAGTTTCACTTACTTGCTGATGAGGAGGATGAATCCTTTTTAATTGGGGATTCTATGGTAAGGATCAAGGGGACTTTTTCGGAGCAAGACGCGTGACCAAGAGAAAACTCCGATGTTTTCCGGGTGCCACAAGCCAGAATTAATAGGGAATTAGGCAAAATTAATATCAAGAATAAGAGTTGCCCTATCATTGTCCATGTTGGTGGCAATGACGTTTTTCTGGGAGGGACAGGAGGGCAGACAGAGTCCATTATAAAAGAATTCAAGAACCTAACTGACAAGGTTAGGGATAGGACAGACATGGGTATGGTCGTAGGAATTCTCCCTCGAATGCGTGCTAGTGACTATACTCTAAGTAAAGCCATTGGCATAAATAAAAGAGTTAAACGCATGTGTGATGAAAAAGGCCTAAAGTTTGTCGATTTTTGGCCTACATTCTACGGAAATGGGGAATACTTTGGTTCGGACGGGATACATTTTAACCAGAAGGGGAAAAAGAAGTATGGTGATTTACTGAACATTAATTTGTATAATCTTTTTAAACTAGGACCCCCCAAACCAGCAATTGATCCTGCTCCCCAAACAGTTAAACCTACTCCCCCAGCAGTTAGTCCCCCTCCCCCAGCAGTTAGTCCCCCTCCCCCAGCAGTTAGTCCCCCTCCCCAGCAGTTAGTCCCCCTCCCCCAGCAGTTAGTCCCCCTCCCCAGCAGTAGTCCCCCTCCCCAGCAGTTAGTCCCCCTCCCCAGCAGTTAGTCCCTCTCCAACAGCAGTTAGTCCCCTCCCCCAGTAGTTAGTTCAACTGCGTCGGGAAACGACTCAGGCCAGTTAGGAAAAACCACAACTTAAAATCACTCAAAACTGTGCTCTTCAATGCTAGGTCAATTAGAAACAAACTAATGGAATTTATAGCGCTTGTCAAAACTGAGAACTTTGATATCATCGGAATAACGGAATCCTGGATTCATTCTGAATCAAGGGATTTTGTAGGAGAATTTGAAATGGTAGGTTACAAAATGTTTCACAAAGATAGGAACGGAAGGGAAGGCGGCGGTGTACTTTTGTATGCTCGGGACTCCCTGCACCCGGTAAACAGTAATATCGTATCTGCTCATGAAATGTTGGGAATTGATCTAAACCTAAATAATAAAGTAGTGCAGCTACTTCTAGTATATAGACCACCTCACTACCCCGTGATAAGGATATAAACTTGTATAACAAATTAAGCAGAATAGTGAATAATAAGATCAGTGTGATTTTTGGTGATTTTAATTGTGGTAATGTAAATTGGGAAAACAAAACAGCTGATGCTGAGGGCTCAAGACTGTTGGAATTTGCCGATGATAACTTATTAAGTCAATGGGTTGACGGGCCTACTAGGGGTAATAATAAACTAGACCTCATATTCACGAACGAAGATGACCTAGTCTCTAACCTGACTATTGGTGAAAATTTAAGTAACAGCGATCATAATTTGATTAGGTTTGACCTCAGGGTTCCAGTTAATACACGCGAAAAGACTCGTGAAAGACTGGATTTCTCGAGAGCAAATTTTGAAAGCTTCCGAAGTAGTTTAGACACACTTGAAGTTCTAATAAGTGAGGATGTCAATGTCACCTGGAGCTCATATAGGGATCAATTTAGAATATTACAGAACACTTTTATACCCACTAAAATGGTTTCCTTGTCAACAAAGTCACCGAAATGGTTTAACAACGAAATTAGGAGGGCTATTACGGGAAGAAATAGAGCCTACAAACTACTTAAGTCGCATTTCAACCACACTAATTCAGAAAACTATATAAACCTACGTAGGAGGGTTAAGTCCTTAATTAGATCAGCCAAACGTGATGAAGAAGCTAGAGTTGCCTCACTCTGTAAAGTTAACCCTAAAGAATTTTTTGCCCATGTTAATAGCAGAAAGCCAATTAAAAATTCTGTAGGCCCCTTAAAAGATAGAAATGGCGTACTGAAATTCGGTGATAAAGATATAGCTAATACGTTAAACGAGTTCTTCGTTACAGTCTTCACGGAGGAAGACACAATAGAAGTGCCAAGTCCTCGGATTACATATGATGGTGACATCCCGTAGAGACCATAAGTTTTACGAGAAATGAGGTACAGCAATTAATTGATAAGATGAATAAATACAAATCACCTGGTCCGACTTATTTCTTCCAAGGGTATTAAAAGAGGTTAGCCACAATGTTGTTGACGACTTAGTAACCATATTCAAACAATCAATCGAGTTAGGGAAAGTTCCAACCGACTGGAAGTTAGCAAATGTAACACCTATCTTTAAAAAGGGTGATAGGGAAAATCCTTGTAATTATCGCCCGATCAGTTTAACATCAGTTGTCGGCAAACTGTTGGAATCCATCATTACAAAACGTATTGTGTATCACCTTGAATCTAACAATCTAATTTTTTATTCTCAACATGGATTTAGGCGACATAGATCCTGTCTGACAAACCTGTTAGAGTTTTTCCATAATATGCATACACTGTACGATGCAAGTAGGGCAATAGATATAGTGTATCTCGACTTTCAAAAAGCCTTTGACAAAGTCCCTCACGCTAGATTGATAGCTAAAGTCAAAGGACTAGGAATCACCGGGCTCGTTTCCAACTGGATTGAGGATTGGTTAAAAGATAGAAAGCAGAGAGTGGTAATAAATGGAGTGGCTTCGGAGTGGGCGCCCGTCACCAGTGGTGTCCCACAGGGTTCCGTGCTGGGTCCTTTACTTTTTATCATCTATATTAACGATATAGACATCGGGCTTCTAAGTGCAATCTCCAAATTTGCAGACGATACGAAATTAGGAAGTAGTGTAGGTACTGAGGAGGGCGTAAGAACGCTTCAGAACGATCTTGACAGGTTGGGCGAATGGTCTGCTACTTGGCAGATGCCATTCAACTTGGACAAATGTAAGGTAATGCACATAGGTTATAAAAACCCGAAGACCGATTACTCTCTCTTGGGAAGGAACTTGACTGAGACCGATCTAGAGAAAGACTTAGGAGTCTATATCAGCAACGATCTGAAACCGTCGAAGCACTGTGCAGAAGTCGAAAAGAGGGCCTTAAAATTATTAGGTTATATTAAAAGACAGTTCCAGTTTCGGAACAAGGAGACTGTAATGTCTCTTTATAATTCTCTAGTCAGACCTCAACTGGAATACTGTGCGCAGTTTTGGTCTCCATCCCTCAGGAAGGATATAGAAAGGTTAGAAAGAGTACAAGCAAGGGCTACAAAATTGATCCCTTCAATGAGAATGCAAAGCTACCAACGGAGATTGGAGCGCCTAAATCTGTTTAGCTTAGAGACGAGGAGGTTGCGGGTCAGCTTATTCAAGTCTTCAAGATGCTCAAAGGAATAGACAGGGTAGATTACAGAAACTTATTCTCACTTAATGCCAATCCGACAAGAAATAATGGGTTTAAACTGGAACTAAAGACATTTAGGACCTCTGTCTGCGGAAATTTCTTTTCCTATAAAATAGTTAATATCTGGAACCAACTTCCCTCAGAGGTTGTTTCCAGTCAAAGTGTAAATGTGTTTAAAAATAGGCTAGACAAAGTACTGAACACTCATAGTTTAAGATTAAAACATAAGAAAACTCTGCAGGAGTTCGCTTGCACGGTGTCTCTGTGAGCAAGCTAAATATAGAGCTATTTATATATTCTCCACTTTCCTGTAAAATTTCCTTGGCTACTTTTCCAGGGTCAAGGTATTTTCTTCAACCTTTTTCCGTACCTGCCTCTGGCAGGGAGGGAGCGGAGGGTGGGGAGAGAGCCTTCTACTTTTCTATCCAGTTTTCTACTACTGCTAGGATAGTTGAAAGAAAAATAAACTTTTAATAACAGGAACCTCCCAGAGTGGACCAAAAGGTCTTTGAGGCTTCCTCTTGTCCTTGTAACTCCTTGTAACTCTCTCTCTCTCTCTCTCTCTCTCTCTCTCTGAGAGAGTTACAAGGAAAAGAAATACTTCAAAAGGCCTTGCAGCCCATACCGAGGAGGTACCAATGGCAACGGGTGCCACAGAAAAATTCATACACCCTCAAATAGTGTGCGAGATTCGGTCTAACCTTTTCTTGAACAGATCCACAGAAGAACTGTTCACAACTTCTGAAGATAGCCTGTTCCACGTGTTACAGATCTTATAGGTAAAGTAATTCCCACACACACTAGTGCTAAACCGTTTCAAATCCAACTTCCAGCCATTGTTGCGAGTTGGGTTATCATTTAAACTAAATATGGTTCTAAAATCGACATCGTTGAACCCGCGTAAGAGCTTCAAAACCTCGATGAGTTGACTGCGCAGCCTCCGAGTTTCCAGCGAAAACAAATTCAGGGCGCTTAAGCGTCGATTGTAGCCCATATGCCTAACGGAAGGGATTAACTTTGTGGCCCTCGGCTGGACTCGCTCCAACCTCTCAATATCTTTCCTGAGGGTGGGCGACCAGAACTGCACAGCATACTCCAGGTGTGGCCGAACCAGAGAATTGTACAGAGAGCGCACAATCCCCTTGTTCCGAAATCGAAATTGGCACCTCATATAACCCAACAGCTTCTGGGCTTTCTTTTCCACCTCTACGCACTGTTTGGTAAACTTAAGATCGCTGCTAATTAGCACACCCGTCCTTTTCCAAATCGGAGGCCTCGATATATTACTCACCAACATCGAGTAGTCCGACTTGGGATTGGCGTAGCCAATGTGCATGACCTTGCATTTACCCAAGTTAAACGGCATTTGCCGTTTTTTGGACCATTCTCCTATCCTACGTAGGTCTGCACGCAGTTGCTCGATTGCTTCGGGCGTCCCAACATTGGCCCCAAGCTTGGTGTCATCAGCGAATTTGGCGATCCTACTTTCTTGGAAGTAGGAAAGTAAATGATAAACAACAATGGCCCCAAAACGGAACCTTGAGCAACCCCGCTAGTAACCGAGGCCCAACCCGAGCTTAGCCCCTTTAATTACAACCCTCTGCCGCCTATTCTTCAGCCAGTTTTTTATCCAGTTACCTACTTCCCCACCGATACCCAGCGCGCGCACATTGGCCATTAGCCGGCGGTGAGGTACATTATCAAAGTCTTACTGAAAGTCGAGATAAAGTATATCAATCGCCTTACTCTTTTCATACTCACTCCACATGACGTGGAAAAACTGGAGCAGGTTGGTGAGACACGACTTATGCCGTCTAAACCCATGTTGGGAGTCCGCATGCAGCTTGTAGGAATCCAAATGGTCAACGATCCTATCCGCTATTATCCCCTCTAATAAATTACCAACAACCGAAGTGAGAATAATGGGACGGTAGTTCCCTGGACTTTCGTGATCCCCTTTCTTAAAGATAGGGGTCACGTTGGCTTCCTTCCAGTCACCAGGCACCTGGCCCGTCTCCAACGATTTGTTGAAGACTGTAGCCAGGTGGGGAGCCACCTGGTCGCGCACTTCCCGCAATACTCTGGGGAGGAACTGGTCTCGCCCAGGAGCCTTAAATGCGCTCAGTTTGTCTATAGGCAACGACTGTCGCGGTACAGCGAACACTATCCAGGCCAGCACCTTCGTGCCTGACGCCTGGCTCGGGGATGACGCGGGTGTCCTCCCTGGTGAACACTCTCGCAAAGTACTCATTCACCACATTAGCGATGTCCGCGTCGGACTTTCTACTATTAACACAACTGAAAACTTCTTAGGGTTCCCCTTGGAGAGGCTTGCCATCCGCAGTTCTTCGTTACGTTTCGCTAGCCTAACCTTCACCTTCACTTCCCTGCACAGGCGGACATACGCCTCACTGTTCTCATGGGAACAATTGGCCTTCGCCCTCCTATACGCAGCTTTCCTATTTAGGATAGCCGAAGCGATGTCACGACTGAACCACTTAGGCTGCGTTGAAGCAGGGGTAACTGGTTTTGAGGGTATGGCAGCAGACTGCAGCACCATAAACTGGTACCGTAATGCACTCCACACACTCCCTCAACATCGCCACCGACCTCTAACCCCATCTCACCTACGCTATCCCGGAGGCCAACATAGTCCGCCCGTAGATCGAGCTTACTGCCTCTCGAGTTACTACGCTTCACCCGAAGGACGCAGACAGACAACCTAATCAGATCGTGATCACTCTCACCCAACGGTGAGGCCAGTGACGAGGTTGTCTTCGGTCGTGAATAATAAGCTTAGAACGCTTTCGCACCGTGTAGGCCCATTTTGCTGATGAGAACTTCCTCACTCAGTTGGTCAGTCAACTAGCCTCCTCCCTTCAGCATCAGCAGTCCTGTCTTCCCACTTTATGCCGCGACAGTTGAAGTCTCCTAAAACTACACACACCCTATCCCCTAGCAGGCTACGGAGTTCGGTGTACAGGGCTGTATCCTCCTCGAGGAGGAGATGCGGAGGTCTGTACATCAAGATTAACCTATAGTTCGTCCCTCCCACGTTCAGATCGACGCCAAGCAGCTCCCGTTCCGATCGGAACTGGCAGTCAACCGGACTCAACGTGTCCCTCACGTATATTTATACCCCTCCCACCTCCCCTTGTGCGGTCCTTATGAAACATTCTATACCTGGAAATCTCGAACTCCCCAACGTAGTCCCTACCATCAGTATGAATCCAGGACTCGGTGACATCAACGATATCCTGGTATTTTGATGCTAAGAGCGCCCGTAGCTCGCAAAACTTATTCCTAATCGACCTAACATTAAAAAGCACTGCGCGGAGGGAGCTTTCCCTATTCTGACCGCCCCCTAGCACGACCCATTTCCCGAACAGCCAGGGCTGTCGGGAGTTGAAGAGCCCCTAACCAACGAAGGGGCAACTTCCGCAGGAGCCTGAGCCCCCTCCAACGGGGAAGGAGGGTCACCCACCTGCACATGGACGCACCCTTCAGTTGAAGATACGTCTGCCAGCGGTTCAAGATCATCTCTCCCCGCTGGGGGCCCGTCATCAATCCACGGGCTGGACCTCACCCACCATACGGTACAGGTGCCGGTCGAGCAGCGTGCCTAGCACACCTTTACCACTGACATTGAGGTGGACACCATATCTCTGATAAAGGTCCCACCTACCCGAAAACGCGTCGAAGGGGTTAACAAACCTCACGCCCAGTGGGACGCACAAGTCTTGCACCCTCTTGTTGATGCCAATGACGTTATTGAGCGCGTGGTCACTGGTATTCACCCGCGGTAAAATACCCATCAACATTCCCCTGTCTGTCTTAAGTTTTAGATCAGTGATGCACAAACCCTGGCCCGCGGGCCAAATGTGTCCCCCACGGGTCTTTTCAGTGGCCCCACGGGTCTTTTCAATTCAATGAAAAAGTTAGAATATAAAAGTGACCCAATTTATGACTTAGATGGAAAGTAAGTAGGCTAATACATTTAGTTATTTTCTTCGCTTGGCCCTCACATCAAAAAAGTTTGTGCACCACTGTTTTAGATCATCCGCAAGAGACATGATCTCGGTGATGATCCCTTCCGTCGAACCTACCCTACCGCCTTTGAGGAATACGTCGTTGCCACCAGCATGGACAACGATTGCAGTCCTCCGACTAGCCACACGCAACTTCTATAACTCCTTCCTTAAGTGCACCGTTCCCCGCCCGGTTAAGCACCTTACCTTCCTCTTGTCCCGGTTTGCAGAAGCAAATTACTTCTCCTGGCCCCTGATCTGTGAGTCCCCAATCAAAACGGTGTCTTCCTCCTTCGCGCACAGGAGACTAAAGTGGTTGGAGGTCCTGACAGCGGCAACCGAGGTCTCATGTTTCGGCTTCGCAGTCTTCTTGCCCGATACCTTTCGATACCCGTCGCCACCCGTAGACTCAGCCGCACTTACAGTACCCGACCCACCCCGATCAGCAGCTACATCCTTCGGTTTATTTGGGTCATCAGTAGGCCCATTCCCACCTTTTTTCTTTATCGGACCCTTCCCACCCTTTTTCTTTATCGTCCCCTTCTTTGTGCCCTCCCCTCCCTCCACCTTACGTCGTGGTTCCGTGCATTTCACGCGGGTCGCTGGCGATTCCTGACACTGATTTTGCACCCCGGGCCCCGGTTGCACCTCTACCCTTTCTCCGCGGTCTCGAGCTCTGTCCAGTCCGCCGCTGGACCGCCTTTCCAGGGCGGCTTTCCTATCAATAAGCTCCGGGGTGGAGTGCGCAGCCGCGTCAGTGACCGCCGCGCTTCCAACAGCCGATCTGGATGACTCGAGCCGCCGGACCCTCTCCTCTAGCTTCTCGTACAACTGCATGAGTTCGCAAAAGCGGCACATGCTGGAGTGGTTGATCTTCTCGAAGCAGGCTTCTTTGAAGTTCGTCACCCACTGGTTTATTTCACACCTCGCACATTCAGCCTTCATTTTCTGCGATCCAGTCATTGTAACTTATTTTTTCTAACTCTGAATGCACTGAATAAGATAGAGCGTTCTAGCAATGAAAACTATCGAAAATGTTCAGACCAATACATAAAAGGAGGAGGATGGGGGTGAATTCTTCCCGCGCAAGCCGCATTCGCCTATCTGCAAGTGACGTTCATCCCATCCAGAAGACCACCTCTCGCTGCTGCCGCACCGACCAAGGGTCTCCCCCAGGGCCGGACAGTCCCAAACGTGTCGCAGCTACTAACTGACAAACACTCGCGACGCAGGCGTCACGGATTTCCCGCCAGGAGCGACAGCGAGATGCAGCTCCTTACTAAGTCTTACTAGTCACTCACAAGCGGCCAGACTCTTAGAATTCAGTGTTCAAGGGATATCCCACCAGACCCAGCCGCTACGCCTGAGACTTTCCGCTGGCCTGGCAGCCAGCTGGGCAGTAAAGCTCTCTCACCTAAGAGCAGTACAGCCGAGCACCATCAATTGGTCACCAAAGAACGGTCGCAGGGGGCTGGTCAGGCCATTACGCGTTAGGAATGGGCTTAACGGGACACTAGCCACACTCCATTCATCGCGCCCCTACGCCTTAGACCCTTCCATCCCAGTCTCTCACGACCTACGAGCGTTAAATGGTGTTATTTATAGAGGTTCCAAAGCCTCTCCTCCCACGCATGAGGTAGCAGTAGGGTCCTAATAGTAAAGTAGAGAAAAAGACAATACTAAGAGAAAAGCGTGTTTTATTTTTTCCAGTCAGTCGGAGGAGACTGGAGAGCATCCTTAACCTAAGCTAAAAGGACAGAGTAGGGATGGGATGGGGTCCTAGTAACCCACGGGACAGGATTGTACAACAGACTTCACCCGCCCTCCCGAAAGAGAGAGAGAACCTAAAGGAACTGGCAGCCAATTTCTCTAGAATCCCACGACTCGGGACCGGAAGGCTGTCACACCCCAAGTATAAAGTTTACAACACCCAGAAGAAATGTGCATAACCTTTAAACCTCCTGCCAGAAGTGGCCTTTATACCCCCTGCGGAGATAGGTAGAGATAGGCAGAGGTAGAGGTAGATGCAGCTGCATGTGGCAATTTAAAATAGTTATGGCCAAAATTCTTTTTAATCTATTTTAAAAGATTTCTATTTGTGGCAACATCATGTACAGTATGTTTTTATCTCTTCCTCGTAGCCTGCAAGTTGGGCATCCCTGCTCTGTATATAACAATGTAGGACTATGGAGCTTGGCATAGCACATGATCCTATCAGGGCCTTTTACACTCTTAAGTAAAAACCTACGAATTTCTGGAATGAATATATATATATATATATATATATGATACACACAGACCATATATAATATATATATATATGGTCTGTGTGTATCATATATATATATATATATATATATATGCGCCTCGGTGGTAGTGTGGTTAGCATCGCTGACTACGAATCCATCGGCTCCGGGTTTGAGACCCGGTGCCGGCAGCCGGCACGCAGCAAAACCCAGCTGTTCATCCCTCCACACAAGAAAGAAAGTGGTTGGTAGATAAATGGGTACCCTGGGTGGCATAGTGGTTAAGATGCTGGGCTGCTGGTGGGGTGGTTCGGATTCCACGTTAAACTGTAGGTCTCAGGTGGAGTGAAGAGCTTGACCTTCGTCAGAATGAACAATTCGGGCGGAAGCTAACCATAGGTTATATATAATTACTTTGATTTCTTGCCTTTCTAAAGTATTTGAATCTATCATCAATAGGAAGATTCTTAAACATCTCTCTTCTCAATCTTCTTTCAGATCGTCAGTATGGGTTCCGCAAGGGACGCTCTACTGGCGATTTTTGGTCATCCTCCTTTCAGGATTTCGATGAAATCCCTAATCATTTCATCATTATTTATTTTATTATGTATTACGAGTGAACTGTTTGAAGGCATTGGTCGCCGAGCTAGCCCCGAGACCAGAATTTTGATCGCAGCCTAAAAAGGTTAAGAACCCCTGCGTTAGACGTATCAAAAGCTTTTCATAGAGTCTGGCACAAGTCTTTAATTTCGAAACCGACTTCTTTAGGTTTCTATCCTCCTATCTGTGCCTTCATCTCTTGTTTCTTTTCTGGCCGATCTATAACGGCGGTTGTAGATGGCCACTGTTCTTCTCCTAAAGCTATCAACAGTGATGTTTCTTAGGGTTCTGTCCTGTCACCCACTCTCCTTTTATTTACTTATGATCTTTTAATTCCTACTTGCTGTCCTATTCACTTCTATACCGATAATTCCACTATTCACTTCTCCACCCGCTTCCCAAAGTGCTCCTATCAAGAGTCACTACATGATTCGCGTGGGGTGGCTATGGAGCACCTGACCTCTGATCTTTCTGCTATCTGATTGGGGCAGAGAAAACCTTGTGGCCTTCATTGCCTCAAAAACTCGGTTCCTCCGTCTGTCTACTCGTTATAATCTTCCACACGACTATCCCCCTACCTTCAACAACACACAACTCTCTCCTTCCTCCTCTCTAACATTCTTGGTGTTTCCTTTTCTCGTGATCTTTCCTGGAAAGATCAAACATACTTTCTTTCCAAAATAGCTTCTAAGAGAGTGTGCTGTACCGCCTCTGCGATTTCTTCGCCCCCAACTCAGTTGATCTCTCTGTACAGGGGTCTTGTCCGCCACTGTATGGAGTATGATTCTCATGTATGGGGTGGCTCAACTCACACAGCCGTACTTGACAGAGTGGAATCAAAGGCTTTTCGTCTCGTCAATTCTCCGTCTCTTACTCTCTTCATTCCCTCTCTCTTCGCCGCTATGTTGCCTCACACTCTTTACTATCGCTATTATAAGGGACACTGCTCTTCTGAACTCTCTAACTGCATGCCTCCTACTTTAAGGAGAGCACGCAGCACCAGACTTTCGATACTTTGTCATTCCTTTTCTGTCCAACTCTCTAACGCAAGGGTTAATCGGTATTTTCAATCTTTCAACTACTCAACCGGTCAACTCTGGAACAATCTTCCTCAATCCATCTTTCCCCCTATCTATGACCTCCAATCTTTCAAACGCAGTGTGTTTAGTTATCTCCAAAACTCTGGACCTTGATTTTAGCTTTTTTTCTTCTTTTGGGGCGGGGGAGGGGAGGGTGAGCTTTTGCTCAGGTCATCCCATAAGTAATGTCGTTTTTTACGATAGATTAAGTTTAAACTAGTCCTACTCGGTTTAAGCATAAATTTTCCGAAGGTTATATCTAAGAGGAGATCTATCGTGTTTCGCTACATACTTTACAGACCTTGACCAGTGAAGACGTGTGTTTTGCTTTATGTGAACCCCTCATAAACATGGCGGTATCAGAAGAGCATATCAGGCATATAATGCTTTACGAGTTCAAAAAAGGGAATAGTGCTACTGAAGCAACGCGAAACATTCAGGACGTTTATGGCAACGATGCATGTGAGGAAATGTCAAAGATGGTTTTAAAAGTTTAGGAATGGTGACTGCTGTTTGACAAATGCAGCACGCTCTGGACGCCCTGCTGAGTTTGATGATGACCTGCTGTTAGCCGCACTTGAAGAAGACTGTTCAACAACTGTCGAAGAATTGGCCCAGAAACTCAATTCATCCCCGGCCGCCATCCATCGACATTTGCAACAACTCTGGAAAGTGCCTAAGTTAGGAAAATGGGTGCCACATGAATTGTCGGTCGACAATCTGAGGGTGCGGGTAAACATTAGCACACCTCTTCATTCTCGTGAACTCGAAGATCCGTTTTTGCACCGTTTAGTGACTGGTGATGAAAAGTGGATACTGTAGCAGAATGTTAAGCGCCGTCGACAGTAGGTTTGTGCCGGAGAACCAGCGACACCACAGCCAAAACCAAATTTTCACCCTCGGAAGGTGTTGCTTAGTGTTTGGTGGGATAAAGGTGGTGTAATACACTTTGAAACCTTACCACACAACCAAACAATCACCGCTCAAGTCTACTGTCAACAACTGGATCGATTGAACACTGCACTAAAAGAAAAGAGACCTTCTTTGGTTAATCGGAAAGGAATCGTGTTCCACCACGACAACGCACGTCCTCATACCGCTCGGATCACTTCTGCAAAAATTGAGGAGCTTGGGTGGGAAGAACTTCCACATCCTCCATATTCTTCAGACCTTGCGCCTTCAGATTATCATCTCTTCAGGAGTCTGCAAAACTATCTTGACGAGAAACAGTATACTTCTTTAGATGACCTGCACACCAGTCTTTGTACGTTTTTTGCCTCAAAACCGCCTAAATTTTATAAACATGGCATTGAAAAGCTTGTAGGACGTTGGCAGAGTGTCATTGATTCCGATGGAAAATATATACTAGATTAAAAAGTTTCAGTTTTTTTTTTTTTGTCCTTCAAATTCCGATCTAAAAAACGACATTACTTTTGGGATGACCTGATATATATGATTGGGGTAAATGTGATAAATTGTTAATTATGCATAATTACCGGTAAATATGCATAATTGAAAATATCATGACTTAACCTAACCAATTGTCAAGGGCGTACAGTTGACCTAACCGGGCATTCAATTGACCTAACCTTGAATGCCCTGTTAGGTCAATTGAATTGAATGCCAGGTTAGGTCAATTGAATGCCCGGTTAGGTCAACTGTACTCCCTTGACAATTGGTTAGGTTAAGTCATGATATTTTCAATTATGCATATTTACCGGTAATTATGCATAATTACCAATTTATCACATTTACCCCAACATATACACTAGAGTGCTTAGACAAATATTTCCTCTCCGAAACTGGTATGAAATAAACGGAGACTTAGTCAAAATTATAGTGCATTATTTAAATACTTCTGAAAATGGGAACAGTAGAAAATATATATATATATATATATATATATATATATATATATATATATATATATATATACACAGGGTGGCACAAAAGTCAGGAGTCAAAAAAGCCAGAGAGAATGGATCTTTTCCGTTCTATGGCTGCCATTATTTTTAAATAAAAAGCTACCGTTTTAGTTTAAAAAACATTTATAATAATTTATGATATAAATTGTAATTTTTTTCAAATAAAGTAATTTTTATTTAAAAATAATGGCGGTCATAGAACGGAAAAAAAATCCATTCCCCTTACTTTTGCGCCACCCTGTATAGACATAAAGTCTCTTCAGTAAGAATCTTTAAACAACAGTAAATAACAGGATGTAACATAAATAAATATCACAAATAAATTTTAAAAAAAGTAAAAAAGTTAGAAAAAATTTCGCTCATCCTATTCATAATCTGGAACCCCCACTCCCAAAAACCAGAGATTTTACTTTATAAAATTTATGTATTATGTTATTTACTATTTATTTAAAATTCTTACTGAACTGGACTTTGTACATATATATATATAATAATAATAATAAGCTGTGTAACTTTAATTCTACGAAAAATCAGCTTAGGGATTAACTATTTCAGTTTCAAAGCAATTTTGAGTTTTTACTTCGATTTTTATGTTGGTTTTACAGGATGTAACTTTTATATCATATTTTCATATTTAAGTTTTACAGAATAAATTTTTGTTTTTCTTTGCGATATTTTATAAGTTTATAACCATCAAAATTTGTCGATGGAAGTATCTGTTTTGGGCATCCGGGTTCCGACTGTGTTGAACAGTGCTCATTCATTCGTTCGGGTATGTCCCATATTCATTTTTTGCCCTAATGAGATAATCAGTAGGTGTATTACTTTATATATATATATATATATAATTGCGCAATTATACCTTGAACGAATAGGGAATTAATTACTTTCTAGGGGGCCATTTTTGCAACCTCAAAACTGTGATATAAAGGCTTTGGCTTTAACGAAGCTGCGCACGCCTGGTTCCCTCGTTGAGCCCGGGCATTTGCGTAATCCTCGGTTTTCCTTTTTCTCATTCTCGATTCGCTTCTGTTTAGTTTTGTCTTCTACACCTTTTACATTCTTGACTTCACGGTCCTTTCTGAGAATGGATAAAGTCGTCTGGCGTTAACTGGAACAAAGTCCTTTGATTTAATGACATAAACGACAGTAGTCCTACTTCGCTGTTAAAGTAACTCCCCATTTAAAAAATTAAGCCTATGGCTTAACTAAACTATATACGAGTATACCATTCACGCCAACCACGTTTTGCCAACCATTTTAGCATCATGAAAGCGGTAGACGTTACAACATTACATTATTACATACATGGACTATTACATCATTCAGTAATTATGTGCATTATAGACTCGTTGTAAGCATATTGTATAACCATACAATTATGCCAACCAATTATGAACTAATTATGCCCCCCCAAAAAATGCCAAACATCGTTATATAAAAAGGATAAAATCTATATCGTTATAAACAAAAAGCGAAAATACATTTTTCTAAACTTCAAGTAAAATTTTAAGCCAAACTAATATTACACCGGATATTCAAAAGCCAAAGTTTGAAAATACTGTATACCTTTATTTTGTATACCTTTATTTTGTGTACCTTTATTTTGTAAAAGAAGAGAGAACCTTTTTGTTTTAAACTTTTGTTTTAAACTTTTGTTTTCTATTTTATTTATTTTAATTTTAGTTTTGGTAAAATATTTGTTTACTTTAATTTCGTTTTCAAGTCTATTTAATTAATCATTATTATTATTATTATTATTATTTTGAATACTTTTTATTACTTTTAAATTATAATTTTTTTATTTTTATAATTATTTTGTTTAGATTAAAATTTTTTTAAAAGATTATAATTTAAAGGTAAAAGAATTTAAGGGATTATAATTGAAAGGTAAACTTGTATATTTCATTTCGCTCTATTTCATATTTTTTTTGTTTTTACTCTTTGGGGCTCGAACCCTCACAAAAATTAACAAAGAAGAAAAGTTGAAAGTTTTTTATAGAAAACGTGTTCTTTAAGGAGGGTCTTTTTTATTCTATAAAATCAGGGCGAAGAAAGAGAAGCAATTGCGTAAAGTAGAATACACACACACACACACACACACACACACACACACACACACACCAGTGGCGTACGCAGGATTTTCGTAAGTGGCAGTGGGTCTAAATTTTATTTTTATTCTAAAGTTATTTTTTTTCCCTCAATGAACAAAAATGAAAATCAAAGTTAAAAAAGAAGAAATAATATTTATTTGATTATTAATAATTAATATTAACAAAAAATTGTCTCGTATTTTTATTTAAAATATAAAATCAATTCTTCTAGGCTTCTTGCCTAGGCATGCAAGCGCCATTTTCTATTGTTTTTAATAATAATAATAATATTAATAATATTAATAATATTAATAAATGAATACTTTGTGTGGCAAAAATAATTTGTTCGTTGTGACGTGGTTTTAAACTGCTTTACTGGGAAAACATTTTTGTCGTTTCTCTCGAAATGAAACTTTTATCTTACTTTTTAATAGGGGAGGGGGGGGTCCAGACCCCATGGACTCCCCCTCGCGTACGCCACTGATACAAACACACTAACCCACCAGTCAAAGAACGTTTTAAGTTTTTTCACGTTATTTTAAAACTATGTTAATCGTTATTAAAAGATGTTTCGAACATGAAAAATGGCGGACGAACAAGTAAGAGAGATTAAGGATCTGTTTATTTAAAAAATATATATATATATATACACACACACAGTATATATATATATATATATATATATATATATATATATATCAGTGGCATTCAGTCCATGGAAGCATCGCTTGCTTCCCCACTTAAATGATTCGAAGCGCTGTTAAACAATATTAATGGCGATAAAACTATGATAAATTATCACTAGGCTATACTGCTTTCAAATATTTTTTTAATACAAAAAGCTCGAAGTCCAAATCAGTGCATCGAAAAAGGAGAGAGAGAGCGAGAGCGATAATTCTGTTGCGTCGAGACGGGCGCCAGTGGAAGCAACCTTGAGAATTGCTTCTTTTGTTTGACTTACTATATTAGTGTCTTATAAAAATTGTATCAATTCACCGATAATTTCACTGCTTATACAATAGTATAAATGTAGTAAATGATATACAATAAAATTATTGATCGCTATACTTGGGGATGAATTAATATCATGTCTTAAAAGAATAAAAAATATTCACCGATTTCTTTATGCAAAACGTGGATCGTGGAAGCAACTTAGAGAGTTGCTTATTCCTGCTATTATGCTAACGGAATCCTTTTAAAGCGCTTAATTAATGAGCTTATAGCATTAATGACTAAATAACTGGCAATTATTACTCTCCGAGCAACTGATACAATGAGAATATGGACATAACGGAACGGACAATATATTTTTAGAAGAAATACAAGCTAATTGTAATTGAGTTTGATTAATTATGAGTAAATCAAAGTGAAGTTGTTATATTGACGTTTAATATCGTTCGTCAACTGCCCATCCCTTTCCTCCCCTCTATAGAGATAGAGCTGGTGTATAAATAAGAGGGGTTGGTGTATAATGTGTGTATATATATATATAAAATAGGCTATGCATGCTTCCCTATACATAATTGTCACCGATCGCCACTGATATTTATATAACAAGAAAAGCAAAGCAGGTTGACAGGTGACCTGTTCTTTTGTATAGGGGTGCACCGGATATGATTTTTCATATCCGGCCGGATACCAGATATGCCGGATATGGCCATATCTATCCGGCCGTATATATATTATTAGGTACCCTATTATTTTTACACTCATATTGCTATGTTTTGTTTTGCATTAAGGGCAAGCGCCCCCCCACCCCAAATATAAGATAAGTAATTTAAGTATATTCAGATGTTTAATTGTTTTGTTCTCTTTCAGGTTCTTGTGTTGTATTAAACTATTAAGATTAATCATGACAAGTTTTGTGTGATCACTGTATACAATAAATGATCCTAGCGATATCACTGCAAAGTGTAATATTTGCCAAAAGATTATCAAACGTGGGACGGAGAAAGGCGGCCAAAAGTCTTTTAGCACAACACCTCTTCATAATCATTTGAAGATTAATCACCCAAAAGAGTATGCTGAAGCCAAAAACGAAAATGACAAAAAAAGAATAGCTGCGACTGAATCAAACGAACTAGGCATAGATAGGATACGGGCTAGACCATCAACTTCTACTGGTAGTACTCTGAAAGAAAAGAAAATGGACCAAATGAGTAAGCAGATCTCAATAGAGGAAAGCTTTTCATCTAAAAAAAAATATGGGACATCAATGACTCCAGGTCTGTGATGATTCACCGTAAAATTGGCATGATGATGGCTTTGGACAACCAGCCATTTACTTTAGTTGAAGATGATGGTTTTATTGATCTAATAGCCTACCTCCAACCCAGATACCTCTTACCGAGCAGAAGGTACTTCTCTGATACTATAATTCCTCGTCTTTATAATGAGTTCAAGTCTAAAATTGCTCAGAAGCTGGAAGTAGTAAAGCATGTCAGCTTTTCTTCAGATATATGGACATGCACAACCTCTCAAGAAAGTTTTATATCATTATCGGGTCACTGGATAGGTAAAGATTTTGAAAGATACGATGCTGTGCTACATGCCTCTCATTTCTCAGGGTCGCATACTGGCAAGAATATATCTGAAAAGTTTCGCTCTATGTGGGATAGTTGGGATCTTGATGCAAATAAGAGGAATTTATTGGCGAGGGATGGAGCTAGTAATATGGCTCTTGGTAGTGACCTGGTTGAAATACCTTCAATACACTGCAGCATTCATTTACTCCAACTGGTTATTAGTGACTCAATTATGGTTCAGAGGGGTGTAATTTATATCCTTGCAAAAAGTCGCCGCCTTGCAACTCACTTTAATCATTCTCCTTTGGCCTGTAACGATTTCAAACACATTCAAGTGCAGCAAAATCTTGAGCCTCTCCTATTGGTTCAAGATGTCCCAACACGTTGGAACAGTGCATATTTGATGCTAGAAAGATTATATAAATAAAAAATTCCAGTGCAACTGTATTTGGCTGATCATAGTGAATTACCTACCATCACATCCTTCGAGTGGACACTGATACGAAATCTCCTTAAAATATTAAAACCATTCTTCCAACTAACTCAGGAAATGAGTTCGGAAAAATCAACTTT
>JAJOZX010002323.1:512500-565000 GCA_023014485.1 Bathynomus jamesi | reverse complement strand
TGAAAGTGGAAGAGTTAAGTCAACAACTCAACCACGTTTGTTCTCTGCTACAAAATCAACGGCAAAGAAGCCATTCTCGGTCAAGATTTACGAAGAGGCATCGTTCGAGTTCCGGGAAGATCTGCTTCTACCACGCCAAATTTGGAAAGAAGGCTAGGAAGTGCATCTCCCCTTGCAATTTTTCGTCGGAAAACCCCAGCAGCGAGTCCTAATGGCGTCTAGTACTCGCACTGCCAACCTGTTATTCATAAAGGACAGGAACTCTGGTGTCAATTTCTTGGTCGATACCGGAGCGTCAGTCAGTGTATTCCCTCAAAAATCTGGTCATACGCACTCGGAATCTCCGCCTCTATACGCTGCTAACGGTTCACGCATACCCACGTACGGTACTCAGTCGCGTGAACTAAACTTGGGCCTTCACCGATCCTTCAAGTGGATTTTCATCTGTGCTCAAGTGCGGCATCCCATAATCGGCGCTGACTTCCTCCAGCATTTCAAACTCCTGGTGGATCTTGACAAGCGACGCTTATGCGACCAGGCCACACTGCTTTCTGTTCTTGCCAAACAGGTTGCCCTTCCGGACGCCTCGAACTCTGCACTTTCCCTCGTTCCCCCTAATTCCATGTACCAGTGCCTTTTCCAGCGATATCCAGGAATTCTTCAACCGATGCAGATGGGTGATACCATTAAGCACACCATTACCCATCACATTACAACAAAAGGTCCCCCTGTGTTTGCAAAACCCAGACGTCTTGCCCCGGACAAACTGAAAGCTGCCAAATCGGAATTCCAGCTTATGATAGATCTTGGGATAATAAGACCTTCCAAAAGCAGTTGGTCCTCTCCCCTACACCTGGTCCAGAAGAAGTCAGGAGACTGGAGACCATGTGGGGATTACCGGTTTTTAAATTCGACAACCATCCCGGACCGATATCCGGTACCAAATGTCCAAGACTTTACTTCTCTTCTCCACGGCAAATCTATCTTCAGTAAAATAGACCTCGTTAAGGCTTTCCACCACATTCCCGTAGAGCCTTCGGATATTCCCAAGACTGCAGTTTGTACACCATTTGGGTTATTCGAATTTGTGAAGATGCCGTTCGGGCTACGGAATGCTGCGCAAACCTTTCAGAGGTTTATAGATGAGGTCACCAGAGGCTTAGACTTTGTTTATGCCTACATCGATGATTTGCTTGTGGCCAGCTCAACGGAAGAGGAACATAAGGAACATCTTTCACTCCTCTTTCAACGCTTAGAACAATACGGTGTTACTATTAATGCATCTAAGTGTGTGTTTGCACAGCCAACCTTGGAATTTCTTGGTCACACGATTTCGCAGCACGGAATTACCCCCTTCAGGACAAGTGTGAAGTGATAAAAAATTACCCTATGCCAAGTAATCAGCGTGAGTTACGTCGGTTTCTAGGTTTGGTAAATTATTACCACAAGTTCATTAAAAACTGTGCTAGTGTTCTTGCTCCTCTACACGCTATGATCACGCACAAACGCAAGGTAACGAAATTGTTATGGTGTAGCGATAGTTTACAGGCGTTCGACAATGCCAAAAATGCTATCAATAGTGCATTGTCTCTGTCATTTCCTATCAGTGATGCCCCCCTAACTCTGACGGTCGATGCATCAGATGTTGCGATCGGTGGAGTGTTGGAACAAACCATTAACGGTCAACAAGCACCCATCGCGTTTTACTCGAAAAAGCTGCAGCCAGCCCAAACGCGTTATAGTGCTTTCGGACGTGAACTTCTTGCTATTTACTTAAACGTGAAGCATTTTCAACATTTCCTTGAAGGCCGAGAGTTTTGTGTTTTTACCGACCACAAACCTTTGGTCACTGTCTTCAATAAAAACAGCTGTAACCACTCTCCCAGAGTCATCAGGCAACTCGATTATATCTCGCAATTTACCACAGATATCCGCCACATCAAAGGTGTCTTGAACACTCCAGCGGATGCACTTTCAAGAATAGAGATTACTTCTGTTACCCTCAGCTCTACACTATGGAATGCTATTGCACAGGATCAAGATAAGGATACGGAACTACAAGACCTGCTCAGAGAAGACTCCACTCACTCACTTTCCCTCAAGAAAATGAGTATGCCAGGATTGTCTGTGCCCCTCTATTGCGACGTATCAACAGCTGCTATTCGCCCTTATGTCCCTCCATGTCACAGAAAAGCAGTCTTCACGGATCTTCATAAGCCCTCCCATCCTGGTATCCGTGCTTCGCAACACCTGGTTACCTCTCGCTTTGTTTGGCCCTCGATGCGGAAGGATGTCAAACATTGGACCAAAACGTGCCTTGCCTGCCAGCGTGCCAAAGTCCAAAGGCACACCAGGTCCCCCTTTGACGCATTTCCGCCCCATCCCAGCGATTTGAGGTAATTCATGTAGACATTGTTGGCCCTCTTCCAGTGATTCAAGGCCAACGTTATCTGCTCACCTGTCTCGACCGCTTTTCCAGATGGCCTGAAGCCATCCCACTTCCTGATATCCAAGCGGACACTGTTGCAAGAGCCTTTCTTCATGGATGGGTATCAAGATTTGGATTGCCGACAAAAGTCATCACTGACCAAGGTCGCCAATTTGAGTCTTCGCTTTGGAAGAAGTTTACCAGCTTGTTGGGTACAGTACATGCGCATACCTGTGCGTATCATCCGCAAGCTAACGGCCTCGTCGAACGCTTCCATCGCCAGCTGAAGTCATCCCTTATGTGTCACGAAGACTCCCATTGGATGGATAAGCTTCCACTCGTGTTGCTTGGTATTCGCTCTGCATTTAAGAGTGATCTGATGACTACAGCGGCTGAACTAGTCTATGGAACAACACTGCGGCTACCAGGTGGCTACTTCACTGCAGGGGATAAGTCATGCGATCCTACGGAATTCGCTCAAACACTTTCCTCTCACATGCAGTCCCTTCAGCCTGTTCCCCCTCGATTGACTAGCCAACAGAACATCTTTGTTTCCCCAGCCCTCCAGTCTTGCACCCACGTTTTCGTTCGTGTACCTGTCCCAAAACGGCCTCTCCAATGTCCATATGACGGACCCTATGAAGTTCTCCGACGTACGCGCAAATCATTTCTCATCCAGCGCGGTTCCAAGGTCGACAAGGTTTCTATCGATCGTCTTAAGCCTGCGTTTTTGGAATCAACCTTAAGCGAGGTACATGTAGCTACCAAAAAGGTCCAGAGGAAATCAGTGTCGTTCGGAACTCTTTGAACTTCCTCTCTGGTGGGGGAGTGTGTAGTGAATACTCTTATTTTAGTTTCAAGATAAATGTTAATTTTACCGTCTTGAATTTCGGAATAGTTATAAATTCATTTTAAATTAGTTACCCCATTATAATTCAATTGTGAACCACATTAATACTAATTTTATGTATACTATATTATTTTATTGTATGTAAACATAATTAATTATATATCACAATTGTCAGTTAATTATTTATATTCAAATATTTATTTTAATCTAATACCATGTCCATTTTGCAAATAAATAATAGAAAACCAAAGGTTATATTTTCCACCTTTGGTACTGTCGCAGTTTCGCCTAACGGACTCAATACGGCTAGTGAGATAATCACTGGTTGGCACTTAACTAGCGGCAGTGCTTATGGCTACATCATCCAGGTTAACCTATACCGGATAGATGCGCTACGGTCCCAAGCCGTAGCTTGCCTAGGCCGACGACGACGACGACGACGTAAACCAACAAGTGGATACTGTACCAGAATGTTAAGTGCCGTCGACACTGGGTTTGTGCTGGAGAACCAGCGACACCACCACAGCCAAAACCAAATCTTCACCCTCGGAAGGTGTTGCTTACCACACAACCAAACAATCACCACTCAAGTGTACTGTCAACAACTGGATCGATTGAACACTGCACTAAAAGAAAAGAAACCTTCTTTGGTTAATCGGAAAGGAATCATGTTCCACCACGACAACGCACGTCCTCATACCGCTCGGATCACTTCTGCAAAAATTGAGGAGCTTTGGTGGGAAAAACTTCCACATCCTCCAGACCTTACGCCTTCAGATTATCATCTCTTCAGGAGTCTGCAAAACTATCTTGACGAGAAACAGTATACTTCTTTAGATGACCTGCACACCAGTCTTTGTACGTTTTTGGCCTCAAAACCGCCTGAATTTTATAAACATGGCATTGAAAAGCTTGTAGGACGTTGGCAGTGTGTCATTGATTCCGATGGAAAATATATACTAGATTAAAAAGTTTCAGTTGATTTTTTTGTCCTTCAAATTCCGATCTAAAAAACGACATTACTTATGGGATGACCTGATATTTATCATTACATACTCAGACTACAGTGGACTTAATTATCCCAGGAGGGTTACTTGTTCCATGCACATTTGGTCTGTGTATTCCATATATATAATAATATACTGTGTATATAATGTGTGTGTGTCCCAGATGCAGAAATTACCATTTTGAATGGTTCCCAGTGGTCGTATCATTTCCATATTTTTGCATAAAAAGTTCGTTCCATCAGCAAATGTCCCTTAATTTCACTCTCAGTCGAAGTGCAACCAACGGTAATCAACAACTTTTAAAATTGCTTTAGATTTCATCAGAATTTTTCCCACTTTTTCCCATTTGTTATGAAGTTTATATTAAATCATTAATTGTAATCATCATGCATGAGTTCGTCCATCTATAAATCCCGTCATGTCATGCATGCACAAATTGCACATTTGGTTGTAGTATGGTCAAAACTCTTGTTTGGACTTCCTACTCATTTATCACATTTTTACCCCCAATTTTATTTAGCTCATTGGAGATATATATATATATATATATATATATAAAATCCTTGTATACTGTACTTATTTTTTACTTTACACGCTATGTCCTATACTGTATCTGTACCATATTTGTGAACTCTCCATTAATGTAATTACTGTCTCTCCCTGGGTCGTTTTCCACTTCTTCATACCTGTAATGGCTTATGTACTGTATATCCAAATTTAGTTGACTTTAACATATTAATTACCATCTGTTGAACTTAATTAACGTATATTACGTAACTCAACGAAACCTCGCTGACGCGAACGTCATTAGCGTAAAACTGGCAAATAATTAATTGTAATAAACCACGTAAAATTTATTAATTTCATACTTTTATACATTAAATACTAAATCTTTCATACTTCTGTATTTAATATTCAACGTATGGTAACTCCTCCATATACTGTTATAGAATTTATAATAAGTATATCATATATATGTATCGTGTTTCGTGACTCGCCAGTCACATGTACAAATTTTGTCGACGTCACGTCCATTCATTCGTGCAAATGAATTAACTTTCTTTCTTCAACTAATTAATATTAAATTAATGAGTTCACCCTTTTTCCTTATCATTTATTGGCTTTACTCGTAAAGTATTCTTTAAATAATCTTCAATTATCCTTGAATTTATTCTTGACGTAATTCCTTTAATCAAACGCTTCACAAATGCGTGCATCTACCGTGCATTGGTCTTTGAACTGGATAAATTAATTAATTCCATTCGTTTATCTACAATCTACCTCTGTATACTTGTTTGTTATTCAAAATCGTGTATATAACCTTACGTACATCGTCATTACGTGCATATGTGTATTATGTCGTCTGTCTATCCGCTAACGCACATGTTTTTACGTACATGATTTCATTCGTTATTTTTACCTCTTAATCATTTTTAAGGAAATGCCAAAATGTTGTAATCTACTGATGCGTTTCCCTCAAAGCGCTGATGGAGGCCCAACTTATTTTGGTATATATTCCATCGTAAAAATCTCTTCACTCTGTTCTGTATATTTTCACGTGTTACGTTATAAATGTATACTCGTTATTGTTACTGTACTGTTTCGTTATCCATCTATGTTACATGATTCTTCCTATTATCACTGATTATACTTATTATTTCCATCTAACGTTATTGAAATTGTTACTCGTGCGTTATGTTACCATAACTGTCCAAGTAATTTCAGTGGAACATATATTATGTTTCCATTCTTCCTTCTACGTCACTGGCTAATTAGGCTTTAAATAATAATAATAAAAAAATATTATTATTTGATAATATTGGATCTAATCAAGTATCAAAATAATTGGCGTTCTATTCTTAATTCAAAATGTTAATTAAATTTTTATCTGTAATTATAATTGATAATCGCAGTATGCAAAGCTCTTTACTGTACTTAATGTGTATTTTATGAAATACGTCATAAATTTCCGACATTTCGTCGACACTCAAAAGTGTGTAATCGACATATAACTCATTTTTATTTTAAGATTAAACAGGTTCCAAAATTCTTCATTTCAGTGGGGAATTGACTCCACTCCCCCCACCGAAATAATTCTCTGTTCCATTATTTCTTATGTAAATTAAATCATTCTCTGTTTGATCATCGGCGGTAATAGAGACTAGCTCTAATCCTGCCCAAGGCGATTCTCCATCTGATTCAGGTTTTTGCCAAATTTAAGCCTCTACCAATATTGTTGCTTTCTGTATAAATTTTTTCATTAAAGATTGACGAGTGAAGTAAAACTCAAATTACTAGATTTTGACAGTTTTATTCAGTTCCTTGAAATCTGTACATTTCATCGGGTTGTCTCAAAATATTAAATTAACTCGTTACTCGGATCCAATTTGCCCAAGGCAGTCTTCATTCGGACCTCACCAGTTTCGAGAATTCTAAGGTGCTGCCAAGAAAATCCCGCAACGAGTGTGCGTGACACACACATACACACTACATATAATATATATATATATATATATATGTAGTGTGTGTGTGGTGGTTAGGATCGCTGACTACGAATCCTCCGTAGCAGGTGGCGCGCAGCTTACCCAGCTGTTCATTTTTCAGAAAAAATAGGTTGATAGGTAAGTGGATCGTACTCTGGGTGGCCTAGTGGTTAAGACGCTAGGCTACTGATCGGGAGGTTGTGAGATCGAGCGTGGGCAAGGACTTTGTAATTTCTGACCACTCGTGGTGGGTCGTGGTTCGGATTCCACGTTAAGCTGTAGGTCCAAGGTGGAATAACGAGCTTGACCTTCGTTAGAATGAACAATTCGGCCGGAAGTAAAACCAAGGTAACCAAGATTTTATGTATATATATATATATATATATATATATATATATATATATATATATATATACATACAGGGTATCCCATAAGTCTGGAACCATAGGGTAAAATAAGTAATTCATGTTTTTCCGTTTATGCAAGTGCCCATGATGTCTTTGAGTAAGAAAGAACGCATCCAGGTAATTCTGCGCGTAGGAAATCGGAGTCAGAGGGAGGTCTCTGAGGAATTTAACAGATTGCATCCGGACCGCGCGCCGATAACACACAGCTGTGTCGGCAAACTTGTAACAAAGTTCAGGGAAACGGGATCCATAGGAGATAAACCACACAGTGGACCTCCGAGGACATCCACCGACGATGACACAGCAGCTACCATCCTCGCTCATTTCACAAACAGTCCCCAAAAGTCTCTTCGACGTTTTCATTGCCGTTTTTATCAATTTGCCATATGGTTCCAGACTTACGGGACACCCTGTATATATATTTCAGAAGTATCTGAAATATTAAGAGCTTAGTACGAATCCTCTTTCAGTATCCCAAAAACTGACAAATGATTGCAATAGAAACGCGTTCTTTGAAGAAGAACTACAAGGGGAAAGTATAACGGACTTTGACTTTACGACGGGTGATATTACACAAGCTACAGGGAAACTAAAAGCACACTCAGCGGCAGGACCGGATAAATGGAATGCCACACTGATCAAAAACTGCAAGAATGCAATCGCAGAGCCCCTATATTGGATATGGAGACGATCACTAGACACGGGAGCAATACCGGGCATCCTGAAGAGCGCAAACATATTCCCAATATATAAAGGATGAGATCGATCCGAGGCCAAAAACTATAGGCCAGTATCGCTTACATCTCATCTCATGATCTCCCTAAAATATTTGAAAGAATAGTTAGAAAATCTATGCCTTTTTGGAAACTCAGAAAAAATTCAATGATAAGCAACATGGGTTTCGGTCAGGCAGATCATGCCTATCACAACTAATGGAACACTACAACTACACTATTGATGCTCTGGAAAGTAATGAAAACTATGATGTCATATACAAAGACTTTGCCAAAGCGTTCGACAAGTGCGACCATGGAATCATAATACATAAACTGAAATATATGGGAATAACAGGAAAAGTAGGGAAATTGATATATAATTTCCTTAGTGAGCGGCGGCAAGTCGTTACAGTAAAGGAGTATCTTCATCAGAATCAGAGGTCCTCAGCTCAGTACCACAAGGAACAGTATCAGCTCCACTGCTACTCATAATCATGCTAACTGACATAGATGAGGACGTTACCAGAGACAGCACAGTAGCGTCCTTTGCCGGTGAGACAAAGATCAGTAGAAAAATAAGAAACCCAGAAGATATAGGATCTTTACAAACCGACATGAACAAGAATCTGTAAGTGGATGGAAGACAATAATATGGAGTTTAACAATGAGAAATTTCAGCTGTTACGGTACGGAAAAAGAGAAGACCTAAAATTCATGGAATATTATACCCCAAATGGACAGGAAATTCAGAGAAATTCTAGAGCAAAAGATTTAGGGGTTGTAATGACTGATGATTCTAAATTTGAAACACAAAATAAGATAGCAGTAAACAGAGCAAAGAGAATAACTGGGCAGATACTGAGAACCTTTAAACGAAGGTATAGGAATATAATGATTCCTCTACTGAAAACACTGATCATACCCAAATTGGAATACTGCTCGGTCCTAACATCCCCATATTAAAAAGAAGACATTAGACAGCTAGAAGGGATTCAGAGAAGCTTCACATAGATCAATGGGTGCAAAGAACTAAACTACTGGGAAAGGTTACGCGAATTAAACCTATATTCACTGGAAAGGAGAAGAGAGAGATACATCATCATTTACACTTGGAAAATAATGGAGAAACTAGTCCCTAATCTTACTGTGAACCCTGTTACTCCTCAAACAACTGTGGAAAGTAGAAAAGGAAGACTGTGTCGTGTTCCCAAATTAAAGGCGAGACAGGGAACATCCTTAACCCTGAAAGAAAATAGTTTTGTTGTGAGAGGACCAAAACTGTTTAATCAGCTGCCCAAAGACCTAACCTAACGAACACGTATGGTGTTGCAGTGGACATCTTCAAAAGAAGATTAGACGCCTGTTTCAGAACAATCCCCGATGAGCCGGGCGTACCTGGCTATGTGAAGTGGCCAGTACAAGAAACCAACTCACTACTTCACCAGGCCAACTCGAGAGGAGGGGCGACAAGCTTGATCTTCGTGAAATGAGGAATCATTGCACGGAACCTTTGAAAGGTTGAAAGGAAAGGTATATATATATAGGGCCTATACATACACGAGTATTGTATTTCTCAGTACTGACAAGCCCATACAGAAAACGAGACATTGCGAAAAACTATACCAAGGACTTTTATGTCTAAGATAGAGGAAACGAAAGGTGAAGACTACTGGTCTCGACTACAACCCCTGAAACTTTACTCTCTCGAAAGAAGACGTGAGCGGTCCACAATAATATACACATGGAAAATACCTGAGGGCTTTGTCCCTAACCTTAGAAATGAAATAGAAACAAACTGGAATGAGAGAAGAGGTAGAGTTTGTACTGTCCCAGCTGCGGTGGGACGGGGTGGACCATGAAAACGAGGATCGAAAATACCTCGGAATACGAGGCCAAAAGCTTTTTAATGGCCTACCCAAAGAAATGAGGAACCTCCAGCACACCGACCTAAATAATTTCAAAAACCAGCTCGACAGATTTTTTGTGCAAAGTCCCTGACCAGCCACGATGGCAGGAGGAGATCAGACAGCAATTCCCGCCTTCACCAAATCCCGCAAATGAGGCAGGATGCTGCAGAGGGGTCGACCGCAGGTCAATTCTGAACCGTCGTTCAAACTCGCATAAAGTAAGTATATGATGCAAAGGAGATGTAAAGAAAAAGTAATTTTTTCCAAGGTCTTTCGTGTATTCAGCACTACACCTCGTCAGGGGATTCCCTGACGAGGTGTATTGCTGTGAATACACGAAAAGCCTTGGAATAATTTTTTTTTTTCTTGTGGGTTTGCATGATTAATTTATTTCACATGTTTAAGTGTGAAATTCATCCCATATTTTATATATATATAATTATATATATATATATATATATATTATATATACACTAGGTGAGGTACCTGGCGTTGCCCGGGTTAATTGAATACCCGGTTAGGTCAACTGAATGCCCGGTTAGGTCAACTGAATGCCCGGTTAGGTCAACTGAATGCCCCAAAAAACCCTCATCCCCTTTATGCAATTTGGGGGCTAACCCCCTCCCCCATTACCCCCTCCCCTCCCCCATTACCCCCTCCCCTCCCCCACCCTTCCACCATTACTGCCCGGGATAAATTTCACAAACAAACAGACAGGCTAAACTACAGAAAAGAACGCAGCCGTGAAAATTTTGAGCTTCACAGTGTGTCAAGATTTCTGAATCTGATCAGATATCCCCCAAAACCCCCCTGACCAAATAATTGAACTCCCAATTACTGTCGGTTCAATTATTTGGTCAATAAAACTATAGAAAAGAACAGTCATGAAAATTTTGAGCTTCACATTGCCGCCCATAATACAAACAGGCAAATAGACAGGCTGACCGACTCTGTGTTGATATTCCTCATCTCATAAGAGATTCCCGTGCCAAATTTGGTAGCTCTAGGTCAAACGGTTTGCGCTTGCATAAAGGACAGACAGTCGACAGGCGAAAATATATAATAGATATATGGTGTCTCAGAAGTCGCGCAACATAGGCTTTATTCAGACTTACGAGGTTTATGAGTCGAAATGGTTTATAAGTGATGTTTAATTACAATATATGTTCGAATAATAAAATTAATAGTTTAAGCCATTTGATTAATTGTGCAATCTTAAAATAATTAAATTGAATGAAGCTATATTAGCCAATGGTGCGCGACTTCTGAGACACCATTGGCTAATATAGCTTCATTCAATTTAATTATTTTAAGATAGCATGTACAATTAATCAAAAGGCTATTAATTTTATTATTCGAACATTATTAAATATATATTGTAATTAAACATCACTTGTAAACCATTTCGACTCGTAAACCTCGTAAGTCTGAATAAAGCCTATGGTGTGCGACTTCTGAGACACCCTATATATATATATATATTATAATGATAAAGGTGTTGGTTGTTGGTGACGTTTTGGTGACGCCTATTCGATGGCGAGGTTCGAATCCACTGGCTTTCGGGTTTCTGCGTTGTCCTTTATAATTACTCGGGCATCAGGGTGGCATCGATGCTTGGGTTGGTAAGCCGCTTGAAGGGATGAATAATAATGAATGATTCGGCTTGTATAACACTTTATTATGGTAACTAGTGGGAGTAAATGATCCAACCTACTGCACGGCGTTTATACCTGACGGCACAGAGTTTATGCGAACAGCATAAGTTGGTTGTGGTTACTAAGTAACATCCAGGGCGCGGCTCGACTTGTCCTTTTATACATTTGAGTCTCGCGCATGCGCATTGAACCCACGCTTTGAGAGCTTGGCATTATTCACATCATGCACACCGGAAGCAAGCTATTCGCTCCCTTCGGAAAGGTCCGTATGCTCTAACATATATATATATATATATATAACAACCTGAAGGAAAATAAAAATTATTCAAAACATTTTGGTATTTTTGTCAACTTCCCTTCGGGGAACAACAGTACAAGACTGTCGAACCTTTACTTGTATTTTGGAATTGGAATTTATTCCAGAAGGGTTAGTTAGATCTGTTCCTTTGCGTTTTCCTTTTGCCAGTAATAAGATAAAAAAAATATGGTTAAGCTTTTGGTAGTGTGTACAATTATAAAACTACTCTCGTATATTGAGTGAAGAGTGTTATAGTCATGCACGGTAAACGGAAAAATATAATGAGTGGTAGAACTGAGACTTGAGGGGGAGGGAAATATAATTTTCTGACCGAAATGTTCACAAACATCAAACACAATACGCATCAAAGGAGAAACTTTTAACGAACGAGAAAAAATTTTATATATATATATATATATATATATATATATATATATATATGTAATAAAGAGGATTTGTGGGGCCGGTAAATCTATAATACTACACGCACATACGTTTTTGATGCATACACATGTGTACACAATCAGGTACACACATTTATATACGGGAGAGTAGATGGCGTTTCATTCTGACAACAGAAGCCATCACTGTTCAGTGAACGTTCATAATTTTTTTTTTTTTTTTTTTTTTTTTTTTAGATTCGTTAATTAAGAGATGATAAAGGGGAAGCTGTGATATATTGATCTGGACAGAAAATAAAAGGTGTTGGAAATCAAGGGTGATGCGTGTCAGCCTTTGAAACTCGGATCATAATAAAACTCAGAAAGAGAAGCGATACTTGGATTATGACGATCCAGGAAAAAAGGGGTTCAGATTATGAAATGATAGTAGGGGGGGGAGGTGCTCCCCACTTTATCAGACGTGCTAAGAAAGGAGCAGCGTACAGAAGTGGAGCGAAAATTGATTTCTTATTTATGAAAGAGAGAGATTTCTTTTCAAGCCAAGTTCCTTGACTGCACATAAGGAAAACAAGATGTAAATAAAGTATTCTGGCAAGTTTATGTTTAGAGAATAATTCGTGGTAATTATGTCGCAAATGACATGGCCTGAAGTTGAAATAAAAAATAAATTTTTCTAGTGTATTTTGGTGTGTGCTGTTCAAATATAATCTTCATTTCTTGTGCAAATGAACAGAAATACGTGTTTGGGCCATGCAATGACAACTGTATTTCTGTTCATTTGCACAAGAAATGAAGGTCATATTCGAACAAAGCACACCAAAATACACTTGAAAAATGTATTTTTGACTACATTTTATACAATAAAGCATAACCTAACATGTTCATGTTACGAGATCTCGTAAACGACGCATTTCCACAGGAAATGTGAAAAACACCTCAAAATTAACCAGAAAAGTTTGCTCTCGTCATTTTCGTTCAAACGAACGAAAATATCACGACTTAACCTAACCAGTCATCAAGGGCGTACAGTTGACCTAACCGGGCATTCAATTAACCTAACCAGGCACTCAGTTGACCTAACCGGGCATTCAGTTGACCTAACCGGGCATTCAGTTGACCTAACCGGGCATTCAGTTGACCTAACAGGTTAATATTGGTTATTTCACCTAAATATCTTCTGATCTTTTCTTATTAGGCACTCACTGTCACATTTCGGGCAAGTTAAGGATAAGAGAATAACGCCATAATTGATAAAAACATCCAATGCTTTGTCTTCATTTAGGGCACATGACGAATCAAGTTCTCAAAGTCGAAACCACATGAACGGCACATCATAATTCTATCACAAACACTACCAAACTGAATCCAATTAGAAAAAAAAATAGCTAGAACAGAAACCAACAAACTAATTAAGTCGCAGAGTAACGAAAAAATAGCCCAAAATTATACTCGTCGGACCAAAAATGAGTGTATTTATATATATATTATTAGTATCATAATTTTCACCATTAATATGCATTTGTACAAAAAATGAGTGACAAATTTGAATAAAGCGACTAAAACTACCTCATAAAAAAGTTATTTTAATTTACAGGTCCAGCCCATGTCATTTAAAACATATTAACCTAATTCGTAAGCATTCCATGTATATTAGGGTGGCCCACTTTTCAATTTTTTTTGAAAAGTATAGGTGATCGTGGTTTTTCCCATTATTTGGCACTATACTAGCACATTGGTACCATTTTTACAAAAATTGATCAATATTTAGGGGTCTCGCATCGACCTTGAAATTACTAGTTTTTTTTTAAAAATGCGTACTTTTAACTTTTTACTGAATCAAGATAAATCATTAAGTAGGGATGTTTTCTGAATCCTCTTAATGAGAGAAGTCGTTTGGTGTGCCTGCCAATGTCATACGACTAACGGTTTAAAGGTTGTGCCTGTATACAGGTAATACCAATGTGCTAGTATAGTGCCAAATAATGGAAAAACACGATCACCTATACTTTTCAAAAAAATGAGTCACCATACCCGGGCGGAATGTATAATGTATATAGGTAATTAGAAAATGCACTATGCCTGTGCCAGGTACCTAACCTATTTATTTTTTTGCAGATCATAACATTTTGAAATTCTGTGAGTTCCTCATCCTTTGTCATGGACAAATCGATGGCAACCATAACTGGAAGAACTCTTGAAGCTACAAATAGAGAGTCATCAAAAGGAAAGGCGAAAATAACATTGCTACCTTCTCTAAGGTCGGCCTCGGAAATTTTTTTAGTTGGCCAACCGTCGTCCTCCATCAGTGGTAGCAAATTGCCAACAACACGGCAGGTTTTGCAATACTTCTTCAGTGTTATCCAGTACACTGCTAACAGGAAAGACGCATTCAAAGAAACCGTAAACAACGTCTTAAAGTTTTGGAACATGGCCCGCATTAAAACAATCACAAAGCTCAACTGCGAACGGAAGCTAGAGGCATTGTGGAAACGATCAGCCACTTCCATGACAGCAGGTGCATTAAGGATGCGGCGAGGAAGATTGACAGACACACTTGGCTCTTTCGGCAGGGGGAACGCTAGTTCTGTCTCCGACTCTCCTGACATGCCAGTATCATCATTCTCCATGGCCTCATCTCCGGTTTCGTATGCACACTTTGAGGTTTGCGGCTCCTGGCGAGGACGTTTTCTTCCTTCCTGTAGCTTTCTTTTTACAGCGAAAACTTTATCGTTCCCGCTCATCGTTGCCACCCGAGGACCACGTTGATCGAGGTAGAAGTCAATGTCTTCTTTCTTGTCCTTGTCGGACAGCAGTCGATTCTTCTTTATATCTTCGACAGCGTCAGATGCTCCGATATCCCACAGCTTGTCCACACTGTCCGAAAACTTCTGCCGTTTTCCTCCGGCGTCAGTTTCTCGTTTTCTGCTCTTTTGGAGTAAGTGCCACTCTTTCCACAATGCCTCTCGCTTCCGTTCGCAGTTGAGCTTTGTGATTGTTTTAATGCGGGCCATGTTCCAAAACTTTAAGACGTTGTTTACGGTTTCTTTGAATGCGTCTTTCCTGTTAGCAGTGTACTGGATAACACTGAAGAAGTATTGCAAAACCTGCCGTGTTGTTGGCAATTTGCTACCACTGATGGAGGACGACGGTTGGCCAACTAAAAAAATTTCCGAAGCCGATCTTAGAGAAGGTAGCGATGTTATTTTCGCCTTTCCTTTTGAGGACTCTCTATTTGTAGCTTCAAGAGTTCTTCCAGTTATGGTTGCCATCGATTTGTACATGACAAAGGATGAGGAACTCAGACAGAATTTCAAAATGTTATGATCTGCAAAAAAAGAAATAGGTTAGGTACCTGGCACAGGCATAGTGCATTTTCTAATTACCTATATACATTATACATTCCGCCCGGGTATGGTGACTCATTTTTTGAAAAGTATAGGTGATCGTGGTTTTTCCCATTATTTGGCACTATACTAGCACATTGGTATTACCTGTATACAGGCACAACCTTTAAACCGTTAGTCGTATGACATTGGCAGGTACACCAAACGACTTCTCTCATTAAGAGGATTCAGAAAACATCCCTACTTAATGATTTATCTTGATTCAGTAAAAAGTTAAAAAGTACGCATTTAAAAAAAAAAAACTAGTAATTTCAAGGTCGATGCGAGACCCCTAAATATTGATCAATTTTTGTAAAAATGGTACCAATGTGCTAGTATAGTGCCAAATAATGGGAAAAAACCACGATCACCTATACTTTTCAAAAAAATTGAAAAGTAGGCCACCCTAATGTATATGTTAGCGGCAATAAGCGAAATCCGGCATTAAGCTTAAATCCTATGCAATAAGCTGAAAGTTAAGAATGTATATAATCATAAGTATAGTGCCTATTTATATGTCTATAATAATAATAAATATAACCTAACATAACGTAAACAGTGAAAGTGACTATTGTAACTAATGTTATATGCATTCTTACCTTCCAGCTTTATTGTCTAGGCATTATATTAATGCCTGATTTCGCTTATTGCCGCTAACATACGAGGGTGGGCTGAAAAGTAATGCCTCCACTTGAATAATTCTGGATTGTGTAGAGGTAGTTAGATAAAACCGGTTTTGTGTTGTAACTTGATATTACCACCCCATTCCAGATTGTGTAGAGGTAACCAGATAAAACCGGCTTGTGCTATAGCCTTAATATAGCCTACACTCATTCTACACGTTGGTTCAGTATCGATTACAATGGAAAGGAGTAAAGACGTTTGCTTCAAGCAACGTGCCATAATTGGTTTTTGACCACCGAAAGTGTTGCTCCCAAAGACATTTATCGGCGAATGCAAGCTGTGTACGGCAAACTGTGTGTTGATGTGACTACCGTTCGACGTTGGGCGAGGCATTGTAAAGAAGCAGCAGGGCAAGAAGATTTGTGAGACAAACCGCGAAGTGGAAGGCCTGTAACGGCAACCGACGAGTCTCATCGGAACTACGTTGAACTGATTCGTGGAAATCGTCGCATTAAAAAAAAAAAAATTGCGGCAATGTTTGATATCTCCAAAGAGCGAGTGGGACACATTATCTGTATTCTCGGTTACCGAAAGGTCTGCGCCAGATGGGTGCATCACATGCTCACTGCCGAGATGAAAACAGAGACTGCGCATTTGCCAAGAAAATCTGCAGCGCTTCGAAAATGGAGATGAATTTCTGCACAACACTGTGACAGGAGACGAGGCGTGGGCCCACCATTATGACCCTGAAAATAAACGGCAATCCATGGAATATCGGCACAAAAATTCATCGCAACCCAAAAAATTCGAAGTTCAAAAATCGGCTGGAAAAGTGATGATGACTGTGTTTTGGGATATCACTGGTGGTGTTCTCGAAGACTTTACGGAATCAACTCTACACGTTATATTGAAACTCTGAAGAAATTGAAAAAACGGATCAGGAGGGTTCGCACCCACAAAAACGCAGTCATTGTTCACCATGACAACGCACGGCCTCACACCAGTGTTCAAACGCGAGAAGCAATTGAGGATCTGCAATTCACCGTCTTGCCACATCCACCATATAGCCCCGATTTAGCACCATGTGATTTTCACCTCTTTCTTAAACTTAAAGAACATCGTGGAAATCGCTACGAATCTGACGAAATTAAGGCCGCTGTGAAATTTTGGTTTCGTAGTCAAAGCTCGAGTTTTACCGATATGGATTCCAAAAACAAGTTTATCGTTGGCGTAAATGTATCGAGGTAGATGGTGATTTTATAGAAAAGTAAACTTATCGTTTTGGAGAATAAACTCTAAGGTACATATCTGCTTTTGTTTCGATAAAATCCTTCACCCCGTTTAAAATTTGAGTGGAGGCATTACTTTTCAGCCCACCCTCGTATATATAATAATAATAATAATAGCATGTGTATATACATAATAATTTACGATTCTGTGAAGGACTAGGGTGCTGGAGAAAGTGTTCTTTCCAAACGAGATTGCTTTTGCCTTTCCAAGACCATAAAGGTATTGTTATAAAAGGTGTCCCAGAAGTCTTGGAGGGGTTTTATTTGGCTATAACCTTTTGGTTTGGGGATCAAATAAAAAAGGTTCGTAACACTTGAAAATATATTTATTGCAATTTTAATTATAAATTTAATATCTGGTGTAAATCTTCATTTTCATTGCGTAAATCTAAAATCGCATTAGCGTACGTTATCCGACTCTGATGATCTTGTGGTTTAATTTCTTGAGCAATTTGATTTTTGTACGGGTAAAGATTGATATCCTCTCTTAAAATTCGATGTAAGGAACTTCTTGAAATGTTTAATTCCTGGCTGCGTCGTCGGACTGATGTGGATTTTCCTCAACGCTTTCACGAACCATCTCAACCCGAGTTGGACTTCGGCTTGTCCGAGAACGCCCAGTCCGTGGTTCGTCTCCCTGACCCTTTCCCATGCGAAATTTAGCGACGTACCATCGAATAGCTCAATAAAGAAGGAGTATAACGTCCGTTGAATTTTAATCGAAAAGCTCTTTGAGCGGCAACGATGGAAGAGTTGTTTGTGAAATAAAGTTCCACAATAGCCACTCTTTGTTGCACTGTCCAGGATTCCATTTTCACTAATCGCAGCAAGGGTACTTTAATTGAAAAATAAATAAATTAATCAAAAAAGAAAAAAGTTATGGCCAAATAAAACCCCTCCAAGACTTCTGGGACACCCTGTATGTTGTTGCTGTCAGGTTCTTTTGACTGTCAGGTATCAACAAAACGGTCAGTTTCTGCTCGCTCATCACCTCTTTAAAAACTGCCGAAAACGAATATTAGCGATAATTAAGCTATATACTACGAGTTACTACCTCGTTTACCAGCGCCCGTAATTCAGTGGATTAGTTTCCCTGTAAGAGAAGTGAAGATCTGTCAGAGGTCGTGGGTTCGAATTCCGATGGTGCTGACTAATTAGGAGTTTTAGTGCAGTGGGCTAAATTCGTTTGGTCTGAACTAGTGGTGTACCGATTAATCTGCATCGGCAGAATCGGCCATTGTTTGGGCATCGGCATTGAACAAATTTAGCCGATTCTCTCAGATTCTTTGAAATTTCAAAATTTTCATTAGAAAACAAAATCTATATTTACAGAAGATAGAACATAAAAAAACACTATGATGATTCATACTCATTTCAAAGTGTAATTATATAAAAATATTTTACATTCACGAAAAAGGCAAAGCTTAATAAATTAAGTTGCCCATAAATTTACATTTTCTCTAACTAGCTAATCTCTAAATATTATAAACTATTGTAATCTGCTACTCTATATTAATAATAATTCTATATTAACACTCTGGACTAACGCGTTTCGCGTCAAAACTCTATCCTACCCTTGGGTCACTTCTTAGGCGAAACGCGTCAAGTTGGTTGATCTGGACAAGAGTAAGTGCAAAATTTCTGCGAGTATTGTCGTCTTGACGCATGTAGTGTGTCAGCTGTGACGAGGCACAGATCAACTTGACACGTTTCGCGTTAGAAGTGACCCAAGGGTAGGATAGAGTTTTGACGCGTAAGAAGTAGTCCAGAGTGTTAAGTTGTACTTTATAATTTATATATTAAACCATCTTGTTATGTTGACTTCATTATAAGTATTTTAATAATTTTATAAACCCAAATTATATATACATTTTTTTTTGTTTAAATTGGCCACTAGGGACTTGAAATTTGTCATTAATTTTTTTTTTGTATTGTCGAAGAAAGAAAATACTTTTAACATAAGGAAAAACAATTACTTTAAATATTGGTATTCGATTTATGAAATTAAAATAAAATTATTTTATTTTACTTAGTAATAAAAGTCTTTAACATCATTTTAGCTACGGTATATGAGTAATAAATCTGAAATCTGATATGTAAAAATATGAAAATTGAAAGTTTTCACATTAGATTAGTAAAATTTATGAAGGGAAGTGATTTTTTAAAATATCGGCAAAGAATCGGCATCGGCTAAATTTTGGAATCGGTACATCATTAGTCTGAACACAGGGCCAGAAAGTTTGTGGTCCTCCTGACTCACGTTAGAACTATAGTAGTAGAAATAATAATAATAATAATAATAATATCGTACTCTTGTTACAGAAAATCCTTTAAGTGTGATAATTGTTAATATTAATTATTGTAATATTAAAAAAGGAATTACACCATAACATCAACAAAATATATACAGGGTGATTCAAAAGTCAGGTTACATAGGGCTTTTCTGTTTCTTTGCAGGTAAATGAGTTATGAGATGTTATCGAAGGAGGAGCGCATTGATGTGATATGCCTAGCTGGCTGCACAAGTGCATTGCCGTTAACGGTGGCCATATCGAACATGTGATGTGACTATTCCCCTGTATCATTACATAATACAGTATTTCCCTATGTAACCTGACTTTTGAATCACCCTGTAGTTAAAATTACTTAGTGCAATATAATTATACTGTAGTACATTTACAATATATAAAAAATACAGAACACAAAACAGGATCTAAACATTCACAAATCGAAACGACAAATCAAAAAATCGATAAAGAACGATAAGAAAAATGACAAAACTCGATTTACAATCTTCAACTCATCGGTTTTAACTTCACGATATCATTAGTGGCACATAATCTGGATTAAGTCATCGCCTTAAGTTGGATTTCAGGGGAACCCATTACGGCGCTTACCTGGCTTTAATTAAGGATTAAATCAAGTTTAATCGGCGAAGTAAATCTCTAGAACTCGAATGAGAGTGGCACCTTAATTAATGCCCCGCTTAATGCCACACTTAATTGTGCCACGCGATGCCAAGTTCAAAGAGCATAATGCCTCTGACTTGCCTGAGAGTCCGTGCATCCTTTTACCGGTGTGTCCGTATGTTTTGTGCGTCCGTGTCTGTAGGTCCATCTGTCTTTATGTCCGTATATTGGTGCGTTCGTGTATCTAAGGGTCCGTTTGTCAGTGTCCGTGTGTTTGTCCATCCGTGCGTCCATACTTTTTGTAATAATTGTCGTTAATGAAACCAAGGGTCATTTCATAGTAAAGTCGTAGAAATTATTAGTTACTGCTCCCGTGGTGTGCCATGGGGGAGGGGGGAGCAGGTAATAAACGTGTTCGGAGAATAAGTCTGTAATTACGTTTAATTTTTGCAAAGAGTTTCGATTAGAGAATGTTTATTACCCGAAATGTTTTAATGACGAAACAAAGTTGGTGGAAAAATATCTTCTAAAGTTAAATCAAAACTTGTTGGTAGTATTTTCCCAACAAACTTTGATGTAAAATTCGCAACTTATCCCCACACGCGTAAAATCACGAGAAATCCTTAAGTGTAGTAAAGGATAACTTGTAAATTTACATCAAAGGTCGTTTGTAAAGTATAACTAAAAAAAAGTTTTTGGATAACTTCCGTGAACTACATGTTCACATGTACAGTATTACTGCCAAAGACAGTTCTTCGTAAAAAAGGGTCTGAAATACTTTTACAGTAAATGGGATTTTGGGTTTCCATTTTTTTGGGGAGGAATTTGGGAATCCTTGGATTTGGAGGTTTTGAAACTTAGAATAATAAGCACCCAAAATTGTATGTATATATATATATATATATATACAGGGTGTCCCATAAGTCCGGCATCATAGGAGAAATTCATATTTTTCTATTTCTACAAACCATAATTCATATTTTTCTATTTCTACAGGCCATAATGTCTGTGAGCAAGGAAGAACAAATCCAGATAATTCTACTCATAGGAAATCGGAGTCAAAGAGAGGCCGCTGCTGAATTTAACAGACTGCATCCAGACCGCGAGCCAATAACACAGAGTTGTGTTAGCAGACTTGTTGCAAAGTTTAAGGAAACAGGATCCATAGAAGATAAACTACGCAGTGGACCTTCAAGGAGGTCCACTGACGATGATACAGCGACTGCTATCCTGGCTCATTTTAACAGAAGTCCCAATAAGTCTCTTCGGCGATTGTCCGCCGAGACAGGAGTGTCAAAAAGTAGCATCCATCGCATTCTTCAGGCTCACAAATGGCATCCATATAAACTTCAGATCCTACAGAAATTAAGTGAAGATGATCCCGACCGGCGGATGGAATTTTGTGAATGGGCTACGGAACAATATGCACGGGATGCCAATTTCCCGTCCACCATTCTGTTCAGTGACGAGGCTGTTTTTTATGGAAATGGTGAGGTAAATCGACAGAACACCCGCTACTGGTCTCAAAACAACCCTCACTGGTATACCTCTTCAAAGGAACAAGGTGCATCTCGGGTGATGGTATGGTGTGGCATTTGGAAGGATCGCATCATAGGCCCCCTCTTTTTCGATGAACATGTCACTGGAGGCACCTACCTACGTATGCTCAAGGAAGAAGCATTTCCCGGTGTCTCGAACGAAGAAGGAAATTTCCCAACATGGTTCCAGCAAGACGGCGCTCCTGCACATTACAGCACCCAAGTAAGGGAATACCTGTACCAACAATTCCCTGGTCATTGGATAGGACGTCGAGGGCCTGTGGAATGGCCAGCTAGAAGCCCGGATCTCACGCTACTAGATTTTTATCTCTGGGGCCACTTGAAAGCGCTGGTATACGCAGAGAAAATTAGGAGTGTTGAACATTTGCGGCAGCGCATTATTGGGGCATGTAACACCATTACTCCTGACACCATTCACCGTGTGCTTGCTGACTGGGTATCACGTCTGAATTTGTGTATTGAAAACAATGGTGGACATATTGAGCACGTTCTGTAAATAAAAGCTTTTGGTTTGCCTTTTTTTATTATTTTTCCTATGATGCCGGACTTATGGGACACCCTGTATATATATATATATATATATATATATATATATATATATATATATTATATATTATCTCTGCCATACCCTCAAAACCGGTCACCCCTGCTTCAACGCAGCCTAAGTGGTTCAGTCGTGACATCGCTTCGGCTATCCGAAATAGGAAAGTAGCGTATCGGAGACCGAAGGCCAATCGTTCCCATGAGAACACTGAAGCGTATTTCCGCCTGTGTAGGGAAGTGAAGGCGAAGGTTAGGCTAGCGAAACGTAACGAAGAACTACGGGTGGCAAGCCTCTGCAAGGGGAACCCTAAGGAGTTCTTCAGTCATGTTAATAGTAGAAAGCCCATTAGAAGCGGTGTTCTGCGGACCTCCGACGCGGACATCGCTAATGTGCTTAATGAGTACTTTGCGGGAGTGTTCACCAGGGAGGACACCCGCGTCATCCCCGAGCCAGGCGTCAGGCACGAAGGTGCTGGCCTGGATAGTGTTCGATGTACCGCGACAGTCGTTGCCGATAGAATAGACAAACTGAGCGCGTTTAAGGCTCCTGGGCCAGACCAGTTACTCTCAAGAGTGGTGCGGGAGGTGCGCGACCAGGTGGCTCCCCACCTGGCTACAGTCTTCAACAAATCGTTGGAGACGCCAGGTGCCTGGTGACTGGAGGGAAGCCAACGTGACCCCTATCTTTAAAAAAGGGGATCACGAAAGTCCAGGGAACTATCGTCCCATTAGTCTCACTTCAGTTGTAGGTAAATTATTTATTAGAGGGGATAATAGCGAATAGGATTGTTGACCATTTGGATTCCTACAAGCTGCTTGGGGACTCCCAACATGGATTTAAACGGTATAGGTCGTGTCTCACCAACTTGCTCGAGTTTTTCCACGTCATGTTGAGTGAGTATGATAAGAGTAGGGCGATTGATATACTTTATCTCGACTTTCAGAAAGCCTTTGATAAGGTACCTCACCGCCGGCTAATGGCGAAAGTGCGCGCGCTGGGTATCGGTGGGGAAATAGGTAGGTGGATTGAAAACTGGCTGAAGAATAGGCGGCAGAGGGATGTAATTAAAGGGGTTAGTTCGGGTTGGGCCTCGGTCACTAGTGGGGTTCCTCAGGGTCAGTGGTGGGCACGGTTCCGCTAATCCGCTAACCGCTAATTAGCGAAGCTAACTTTTCCGTTAGCGGATTAGCGTTTCCGCTAACTTTGAGAACCGTTAGCGGACCAATTAGCTTCCGCTAAATTTAGTTCCGCTAACTTTAAGTCCGCTAACCCTAAAATCATACATGTTTGTTCCAGTCTGTTCTGAGCGTGTCTGCAACAGTCAGTCTGGCACGCTATTGGCTGACTACGTGTAAACACAAGACGTGATTGGTCGACGCAGCAGCAGCTGAGCAGCGTTGTGTAATTCTGCAGTTCAGTTCACTTACGACGTTACAGTCTTACAGTGTCAGCGACAGCGTACGTTATCATAAGCATATTTTCGTCAGTTTACCGAGTCTACAAGTTTTTGCAATGGAAAGTGAAGACGTTTTGGTTCCGCCTGAGGATGTTGGGCCTGTTGATGGCCAGGTCCGCCAGGACCAGCCCAACCAGGAGTCTCAGAACCCGTGGCCCCACCTGGAGGACTACTTTGTCTTTATGTCAAGGGATAAGAGAAACGCCAACCTCTTGTACTTCCGGTGCGTCTTGTGCCAGCCCAAGGAGACCACCATCAAGGGACACGCGTCGAGCCTCTACAACTTGAAGTCGCATGTCAAGAGGAATCACCCAGCGCATGCCATCCAGTTTGAGGAGAGGATCAAGGCCGGCTCTTCCCGTGGGAAACACAGGCAATCTTCTGGTAGCAGTGCCAGTAGCAGGAGCAGCAGCCAGTCGTCGCAGCCACCTGCAAAGAAAATACGCCAGCTCACCATTGGTGAGGCGTTTGGCCAATCAGCTGCTGGCACTGGCGTCCGTCAGTCTGTGGTGGACACAAGGATTGTGGACCTGTTCGTCTGCAACATGCTACCGCTGCATGTAGTGGAGTCCCCCACCTTTGTCAGCTTGATCAAACGCTTAGCTTAGCGGTTAGCGGTTATCGTTAGCTTCCGCTAAATTTTTTAGCGGTTTATCGGTTTAGCGTAATCGAAGTTAAGTTTTGAGTTAGCGGTTCAGCGGTTATCGAAGCTAACTTTTCGGTTAGCTGTGCCCACCACTGCTCAGGGTTCCGTTTTGGGGCCACTGTTGTTTATCATTTACATAAATGATATCGACGGTGGCATCGTCAGTCGGATCGCTAAATTCGCTGATGACACCAAGCTTGGGGCTAATGTTGGGACGCCCGAAGCGATCGACGAACTGCGTGCGGACCTAGGTAGGATAGGAGAGTGGTCCGAAAAATGGCAAATGCCGTTTAACTTGGGTAAATGCAAAGTGATGCACATTGGCTACGCCAATCCCATGTCGGACTACTCGATGTTGGGGAACAATATCGAGGCGACTGATTTGGAAAAGGACTTGGGTGTGCTAATCAGCAGCGACCTTAAGTTTACCAAACAGTGCGTAGAGGTGGAAAAGAAAGCCCAGAAGCTGTTGGGTTATATCGGGAGGCAATTTCAGTTTCGGAACAAGGAGATTGTGCTCTCTCTGTACAAGTCCCTGGTTCGGCCGCACCTGGAGTATGCAGTGCAGTTCTGGTCGCCCACCCTCAGGAAAGATATTGAGAGGCTGGAGCGAGTGCAGGCGAGGGCCACAAAGTTAATCCCTTCCGTTAGGCATATGAGCTACAATCGACGGTTACGCGCCCTGAACTTGTTTTCGCTGGAAACTCGGAGGCTGCGCGGTCAACTGATCGAGGTTTTCAAGCTCTTACGCGGGTTCAACGATGTCGATTTTAGAAGCATGTTTAGTTTAAATGATAACCCAACTCGCAACAATGGTTGGAAATTGGATTTGAAACGGTTTAGGACTAGTGTGTGTGGGACTTACTTTACGTATAAGATCTGTGACACGTGGAACAGGTTACTTTCAGAAGTTGTGAACAGTTCCTCTGTGGATCATTTCAAGAAAAGGTTAAACCAAATCTTGCACCACTATTTGAGGGTGTAGAAAATTTTCCCTGGCACTGTTGCCATTGGTACCTCCTCGGTATGGGCCGCAAGGCCTTTTGAGGTACTTCTTCTCCTTGTAACTCTCTCTCTCTCTCTCTCTCTCTCTCTACAGGGTCAAGGCATTTTTTTCAACCTTTTTCCGTACTCGTCCCTGGCGGGGAGGGTTGGGAAAGAACCTTATCCTTTTCTATTAAGTTTTCTAGTATTGCTAGAATAATTAATTTTTTTTGAAATGAATAACCTTTATTGATAAAATAAATACAGAACTTTCATAACTTACAATTACATAAATGATTGTGAAACTGGACTATTTATTTTTTTAATTTAATTTTTCCCTTAAGTTTTAGGTTTTACTGGGCTCTTAGTTAAAAATAAGTTATTATTAATAATACATAATTAATAATACATAATTAATAATACATAAATCATGAATAAGAATTATTAATTAATTAAGGTATGTATTAATCTTAAATTATTATTATTGATATAAAACAAATACATAGTCATTAGTGAAGGTATGATACCAATACTATGCAAAGAACTCCATATTAGACGTGAGACATGAGAGATAAGAGATGAACAATAACAGAATAATGTACATTTAATCCAAGATTTTTATTAGTGTACTATTATTAATCGAGATTTTAACATGTTTTGAAACGAATTTACATTCATAATTATTTCTATATCAACATTTAACTCATTCCATATTTTCAATCCAATGAAAATAGATAATTTTTAAGATTAAGACAATCTAAATTGCGGAAAACGTGCTTTGATCTATTTCTGGTCTGATATGAGTGGATTTCTTGATGAGTTACAAAATATCTATTTATCCATTGTAAGTTAATGATTTTGTTCTTACACTCTTAAATAAAAAGTACCAGTTTGGTTACAGCTTTGAGTTTTAGTAGTTCTAGCAGCTTAAATAATGAACTGAAATGATCATGGAAATCAGCATCAGATAATAAGCTTATTGCTCGTTTTTGAGTCACAAAGATCGCACTAGTTTAACAATGGGAACCTCCCCGAAAGGACCGAAAGGTCTTTGAGGCTTCCTTTTGTCCTTGTAACTCTCACTCTAAATTTACCAACGACACTAAAATTACCATAAATCAAGTAGTTTACTAGATAGAGTGAATTTGCACGCGATCTTAATAATTTAGTAGAGTGGCAAATTAAATTTAACGTAGATAAACGCAAGTTCATGCATATAGGTTATCATAACACACTATTTTACATAATATAGTGAAACTTACTCTTAAGTGTTAAACGAAGCCTCTGAAGAAAGATTTAAGTGTCACTGTTACAAAGATTTTAAAGTTTGCAAAACAATTTTAAGTCGCGAGAAGTAAGGATAATAGTATTGGGTTTTATTTGTCGTAACTTTGAATCTAAACTAAAAATATTGTTTTGTCATTATGTAAGTCGCTTGTTAGGCCTCGTTTAGAATATGCTGTGCAGTTTTGGTTGCCCGATATATGAATAAGGATATAGAAATGGTAGAAAAGGTTCAGCGCCGCGCAATAAACCTTATTCCAACATTACGTGGTGTAAACCATTTGAAGACACTCAGAGAGGAAGTTGAATTTGTATATGCTTGAACTTGGCGTTTGAGAGGCGAATTACCCGATATATGAATAAGGATATAGAAATGGTAGAAAAGGTTCAGCGCCGCGCAATAAACCTTATTCCAACATTACGTGGTGTAAACCATTTGAAGACACTCAGAGAGGAAGTTGAATTTGTATATGCTTGAACTTGGCGTTTGAGAGGCGAATTAATTCTGGTGGTCAAAATTTTAAATCGATTTGACGACGTAAATTATGAGAATTTTTTTTACCTCCACAACAGGAATATTACGAGAAAATGGTTTTAAAATAAGGGGCAAAAGATTTGAAACAAACGTTGCCGGGGGCTTTTTCACCTATAAGATAGTCGAGAGGAGAAACCTTCCCGCCAGGGTCGTGGCAAGCGCTTCAGTAAATAGGTATGTTTAATAATAGGTTGGATATGTATTTTAATATAAATTTGCATTAAAGGGTGGGTAATTTGGGGGTGTGATTTTAGTTACCATAGGGAGTAGCCCGATTTTCCATTTTGTTTTAAATGTACAGTAGGAGGTGCTGAACGAATCTGGCTGTAGAGCACTGGAAGTTCTGAGATGATACTCCATTGGTAGAGACAGGAAGCTTGATAGGAATTCTCGGGAATCAAAACCTCTGAATAGCTAATTAAGTTTAAAGGATGGCTACTCTTTAGGTACATAGTGTTTTTGTAGTGAGATAGAAGCAGTAATGTCCCTTCAAATGTAAATGTAGTAGGAGGCGCTGGTCGGGTTTGGTTGTCAATGTGAACGCTCAGGAATCAAAACCTCTGAATAAGCTTACAGAAGAGGGTCGTAAGGGGAGTTGGGGATGATGATGATGATGATCCCTATTGATCGTAAGTGTAGTAGGAGGCGCTGGCCGGGTCTGGTATCGGAGCACTGGGAGTTCTCAAATAATAGCCCTTTATTTACTTTTTTTATTTACGTGTTTTTAATAGAATGGAATTCTGGGGAGCCAAACCTTTAATAGTTACAGTAGAGTATATCACATTATTTTGGAATTCACTCCTCTCCCCCTTTCATTTGCAACTTCCTTTTTATTCCGTCATTATAAAGGGAACTGCTGGGAGGGAGGGTAATTCGGATAGAGTAGAAGTGCAATGTTCCCTTTGCCAATAAAAGTAGTAGGAAGCGCTGGTTGAGTATGGTTTCAAAGCAATTGGATTTTTCAGATATCACATTGGTAGAGAAGGGAAGCTTGGTGGGATCTCTTGGAAGTCTAAACCTCCTAATAGATGTTAACAATTCTAGAGGTGCTACTTGAGTATACAGTGTAGTACTGCTCGTACCTTTTAGGTAAATCGCGGTATATCTAGAGAGAATTTTATAGTTTTATATAAAATAGTGGCGTTCCATTTTGCAATAAATGGGGATTCTTAGATGATACGAAGCTTGAAAATTCTCGGGAGTCAAAGCCTCCCAATAGACATTAATCTTTAGGGAAGTTGCTTAGCTAGAGTAGAATTTTAGTTTTAAATAGTGTAAAAAAACAAAAAAAACGCACATGTACACTGTTGAGGAAATTTTTAAATTGGGGTGTGTCTTATCTAAGTAATTCTAGCGCGAAAGATGACAATGTTAATTAATTAATTTGTAAAAGTAAGTCTCAAAGCACACATTCATTGAGGAAATGATGCAGCGATGAAATAATGATCTACAGATCTGCAGAAGCTAAGGCTAACAAAGACCCTAAGATCCACTCTAAGGTTAGCCCGAGAGAAAGGAAAGAGTAGGGGGTTAAGAGAGAAATAAGGGGTTAAGTAAGTAGCAAACCTATCACTGTGGTTAACATTCATTCAGAAAAAGAGAAAAAAGACTCACCATCATCATCCGCCGGCCACTGCCGACAAGTCGGAAAAATAGTCGAAGAGAATAGGAAAGGGGTGAAAGATGAAAAGAAGTAAAATAAGAACGCTTACAAACCATGCAAACACAGTCTTAACTCACTGTCATACCATGCAAACTACAGACATGCAAGTAAAGAGAGTTACAGACATGCAAGTAAGGAGAGATAAGAAAAAAAAAAAAAGTGGGTTAGTTTACGCTACGAGCTACATCTACGTTCGTGTTAGTCTAATTTTTTTTTAATTTTATTGCTGGCATATCACACGCTGGCATGTCACAAGCTGGCATTAATCGTCAACAGACTCATCCTCGACCACCACCCCCAGAGCTCCTGTTGCTAATTTTTTTTATTTTAAACAACGTTAATATTTTTAAAATGCCTATCTAAACGGTTCTTAAACATATTAACGCTGGTAGAGTTGAACGACGCGGGAAGATTATTCCATTTATCAATTACTTTAAACGTAAAGAAGTTTTTAGCGATATTAGTAATGAAACGTCTGCCACGCAACTTAAATCCGTTATTACGAGTATTGCTATTATCGAAAGTGAACAGTTTGTCAAAATTTACGTTACGATTATTAACGATTTTGAAAACTTCAATAAGCTCCCCCTTAATCTCCTAGTTTCGAGTGAATGCAAGTCTAACTCTTTAATCCTATCTTCATAAGGCTTGTTGCGCAATGACGGAATTAGTTTCGTGGCACGACGCTGAACCCTTTCTAACCTATCAATATCCTCACGCAAATACGGGCACCAAAACTGAACGGCATATTCTAAATGAGGCCTGACTAGGGACTTGTAAAGGGGCAATATAATATCCTTCGATTTAAATTCGAAATTACGCGCTATGAAGCCTAACATCCTATTAGCTTTTGCGCAAGACTCCAGGCACTGGTTCCTAACTTTAAATCCTTAGATACGCGTACGCCTAAATCTACTTCCTCGTCAACGCTCGCTAACTCTCTATCATCCATCGTGTACGTGTAATTATTGTTACGAGAACCTATATGCAAAACTTTACATTTGTCTACGTTAAATTGCATCTGCCACTTACCGTCCACTCCATAATCCTATTTACATCGTCTTGGAGCCTATTTCTATCGTCCTCGTTAACAACCTTACCGCCTATTTTAGTATCGTCCGCGAATTTTGACACGTTTCTAGTCAATCCTACATCTATGTCGTTAATGTAGATTACAAATAGCAATGGGCCTAACACTGAACCCTGTGGGACACCGCTACCTACATCCAATCACCCCGATTCACTACCATTAACAACGACCCTCTGTCTCCTAGCACGAAGCCATTTCTCTAACCAGTTAGCTACCTTACCGTGTATACTGTGCGCTTTAACCTTCGCAATTAATCTTCTATGCGGAACTGTATCGAACGCCTTTTTAAAATCTAAATAAATAACGTCAGCCGCTCTATGCCTATCGTATTCGCGCACTATTTCGTTATAAAATTCTAACAAATTAGTTAAACAAGATCTATGGCGTCGAAACCCATGCTGACTACTATTAATTAAATCTCTACTTTCTAAGTGATCGATGATACAATCCCTAACTACGGATTCCAAAAGTTTACCGACAACTGACGTTAAGCTAATGGGCCTATAATTGCTAGCTACTCTGCGATCGCCTTTTTTAAAAATGGGCGACGTTAGCTAATTTGAAGTCTTCAGGAATAATCCCTGTTTCGAGTGACTGATTAAAAACATTCGTTAAGGGGGCTACGATAACGTCTTTCAAATGTTTCAAATGCCTGGGATAAAAAGCGTCAGGGCCTGGAGCCTTGCTAACTTTCAGCCTATCGATATAATGCGCAATCTCACCCTCGTAAACAGTTATTTCATCCAAAATAGTCTCGCTACTAAATGGAACGATATCGTCCACCTCGGGGACATTATTTACGTCTTCTACGGTAAAAACTGTCGCAAAAAGTTATTGAAAATACCCGCCATCGCCTGAGCGTCAGAAGCCAAAGCGCCGTTAACATCCACTAGAGGGCCTATGTTATCTTTTATCGCCTTACGATTATTGACGTATTTAAATAACTTTTTTGGATTATGTTTACTATCCGCAGCTATAAGTATCTCTAAATTACGCTTAGCATTCCTAACTGATCTTTAAACCTGACGTCTAAGCTCGATATATCTATTAAAGTTAGCTACCGTGCCATTGCGCTTATTAAGTCTATACGCTCGTTTATGAACTCGCCTATTTCCCTAGTCCACCACTTGGGCCTACCATGATTTCTAGCGCGCTTGGGCCTACGAGGAATAAACTCCCGTTTGATATTCAAAAAACTTTCTTTAAACGCCTCCCAATGCAAATTTGCGTCATTGTCCATAAATAAGTTATCCCAGTCCACTACTCTCATCCTGTCTGCAAAACTATTAAAATTGGCCCAACGAAAATCAAGGACTTCTATTACGTTACTATCCTTACTGTTTTCTATCAATAACTTAAACCTAAGAATTTGATGATCACTACATCCTAAACTCTCGCCTACTTCTAAACTATCGACTATATTTTTGCCTTTCGTCATTATCAAATCTAAAATATTGTCACCGCGCGTTGGTTCGGTAACTATCTGTCGTAAAAATTATCCTCCATGACTCAATCATCTCAAACCCTCGTCATTCCCAGTAAAAGTCTCGTAATTAACATTAGGGCAGTTAAAGTCTCCAACAATTATACTATTCCGATTGTCAATAAAGTTACCAAGAAGTGAGTAAAATCTAGTATCGGTATCGAAGGGTTGAACGGGAGGTCTATAAACAACGACAACAAAATTAAAACTAATACTACGTGCCCTAACTTCAACGCATATCGCATTAATTGCTGCCGGAAAATCGATCTTAACCTCGATAGCCCTAAGGGAATTACGAATGTACAGCAAAACGCCGCCACCAAACCTATGTAACCTATCATTAGTAAAGAGTTTAAAACTCGGTATATCAAGTTCCCCCAACAAGTCCCGAGTCACGGTATTTAACCAAGTTTCAGTGATAGCAACTATATCGTAGTTGCCGGAATAAATTATCGCCTTAAATTCTTTTAATTTATTTCTAATACTACGCGCGTTACAATAAAAGACGTTTAAGTTATTTTTTATCACGGGCCGGCCGGCGTTTTAAACTATTTATCACGTCGGGCCCGCGTTCCCCGGACCCACAACGTTTAAAGAAGGCTTCGACCTATACAACTTCCGCACGTTTTCGTCTATTAACCTACCTAGCCTAGCATTACCTATTTCATTAAAATGCACCCCCAACTTTTATGAGAAGGCTAAGATCACTGAATTCGGACCACAGCTTTACGAAGGGTACATTTTCCTCAGCACAAATCTCTTCTAATTTAGTATTCAAAAATATCGTTTTAGACGTAATCCTAAGACCCAAACCGTGCCTAGGGGTAATACCTAGAACTAAAGACCTATCTGACCTCGCCTTTAGTGACCTAATTAACCCCCAATATCTCTCCAAAAGGTCAGGCACTCTCGTATCGGGCCTATACGAGTCGTTGCCCCCTACCATCGTCACCAACATCGAGTGACGGGAGACAACGTCAATCCTGTCCACCTCGTCTCTAACTCTGTTAACCCTGGCCCCTGGGAGACAGACCACCACCCTCTTGGTTGGATGCCGTTCAACGAACTCTTTGTCCATATGGCGCACTAAAGAGTCTCCAATTAAAATAGTTTCCCCCTCATTCACGTCCCTTTCCAAATGGGCGAAAGGGTTCGAAACCTCGATAGAGGAGGGGGGGGATTCCTATCATCTAACATACGCGGCCTAGCTCCACCCTTAACTTCTCTAAATCCATCCCCATCTACTAATCTCGGACCAACCTTAACCCCTTCCTCAACTCTATCCAATCTTCCCGACAAGCTACCTAAACTAGAAACTAGGTTACGCACCTCACCCTTCAAATTACTAACGTCTTCAACGTTAGTATTGGTTCGGCTTTCGTCAACCGTAGCCCTACCCCTGCCCTCATCAAGCGTTGCAAGTCTTTCCGTTACCTCACGTACACTGCGTTTTATGTCAACTATTTCCTCCATTAACTCGCAAAAGAAACAAACTGATCTCTCGGTAATCGCCATAGGACCGCCGTTATAATCTTTAAATTCCAAATACCACCGGTTTACCTAACACCTAACACACGACGCTTTCTGCGACGGCATCGCGCAGTTAAAAATTAGTTTATAACCGTCACAAGTTTAAGTTAAATTAAGCTGGCACGCTATGAAAACTTCTAAATCGCTAAAAACCACTAATATTCAATTACTTAACTATAACAATGTGAATATAAACGCAAGTACATAAAATTCAAAACTTTCCAAAAGTAAAATTATTAGCAATATGCAAAAGTCGATGCAATATCAGAGAGCTCAGGAAATGCATCCGTTCAGTACAGAGTCTGGCTGACGAATCTTTTTTTAATAATTTTTTTTTTTATATTTATTAAAATATAGCGCCTTGAAGGCGCCTTTAAAAATTTGACTAGTGTACTTTAAAGGTCACTGTAAATTCTATGCTACACTACAGTACTTACAAACTAATAATGCCCATGAATATCACAGTCCGTTTGATGATGATGATGACGATGACGACTTGCATGTAATAAATAAACAAAATCTTTAAATAAAACCAGATGGTGTAGAGCAGTGATTTCCAACCTTTTTGAGGTGACGGCCCACTAGAGCTGATTCGAATAACTCGTGGCTCACCTCCCATATTGCTAAGCTGGTATCGTATTTACACAAGGCTTAATAAGCAAAGTTTTGTTATTAACATTTATTAACATAATGCTAAAAGACAAGCAAGCCCACCGGTTTGGAACCAGTGGTGTAGAGTACGTTAAGTAGTTTAGGGCTTCATGCTGTCTTTTTATTTTTTGTTTTCCTCTTCTGCGTAATTGGGTTCACGAGATAAATGTACGCATGGTGTGAATGAACTCAAACTATTCTTTTCATTTTACTTTTTCCAACTTTCCTATAAGTCATCTTTCACCACTATTTTCTGTCAGCAGTGGTCGGCGAAGGAGGAAGAGCCTTCTGTATTCTATAATTTGCTTCTACTACTATTCCTATGTGAAGCTTTAAACATCAAGAGTGTTAAATATGGTACAAGTTTTCAGTAATTTTTATATAATTTTTTTAATTTTTCTTTTTCTCTACTACTTTCTTGGGCTTCTTGGGCTAGCCTTGAGTGGACCTCTCTCTCTCTCTCTCTCTCTCTCTCTCCTTTCGCCCTTTAATTTTCATTTTATCATCAGCTATGAACGTTAAATAGAGAACAAGTCTGATGGAAGTATTACCACCATGTTGGCAAAGTCCCCCGAGTATGCAAATTGTTCTCGCGTGTTTAAACTTCAGGCTTAGCACGCACTAACCGGACTTTAATAATACACTAAGCCTTAAATACCATACGTATATTAAATACATTCACTATATTATATAACCTTTATTAATACACTGACTGCATTTAATACATACAGTAGATTTGATAACTTTAATACGCTTAATACGATAGATTACGCGTATCGACAAATGGTCCCAACCAGAAACGATTCGTTTTAAGCAGAGAACCACAAAACAAATCAGTGTGTGTTTGAGAATTTCCTAATCTTTAGTAACAGAGGTTTCAGTTGACTAAATACTTAATAAACAATGTTAAAAGGGGAAAATATTTCTACACTTAATGAGGGGAGAGTTTTACACTTTCACAAACCCTGGACCAGCCACCGTAGTTCAGTGAGTCAGCAACTTTTCCCTATAAGCGAAATGAAGACACTCGGGTCGGGGGTTCGACTACCGATAGTGCTGATTAATAATCTAGGATTTAACGCAGTGAGACGCATTGGTTTGGTCTGAGCGCTGTATCAGTATCTGACCCTCTTGATTGATCATTATTAGCTCCCATTCAGATACAACCTTTCTTTAGTGATCTTTCTTAATTCAGGGAAGTTAGATGGACTTACTCTACACCAGTATTTCTTAACCTGGGGGAAATTTCAGGAATCCAGGGGGGATTTACGGCAGAATTTGTTTGGTGATTATACAGAGTCATGTAAGAAGTAAATAGACAGCCCAGATTTTGTTGTAACAATTTGGCGTAAAAGATTCAACAATTCTGATCGTGTTGCTGGTTTTTTGGGCTTTTTACATAAAGTCTTGTCTAGTATTGCCCACACGTGTTCTATGGGGTTCATGTCAGGGGACTGACTCGGCCAAGGAAGTCGTTTGATACCATTTCGCTCCTCCCATTCTTTCGTCTTTTTTGCAGTGTGGCATGGGGCTCCATCTTCCATGAACAGGCAGCTGTCTTTTTCAATTTGACCACTTGAGAATATTGGCATAAGTCCTTCTTCAAGGATAGAAATGTAGGAAACGAATATTAGTCATAATAATGGCAAAAAAATGGATGCATACATTTTACCATAAAATTAAGGGTGTCTATTTACTTCTTGCATGACTCTGTATAATTAGTGTGTATTATAAGTCTGCAATGTTATTAAATTTTGTCTTCGATGCTACTTTTTCCGTATCCTAATGGAGGGGGAAATCGGGTAGGGCGAACTGGTCGAAGGGGGAAATGACACGAAAAAGGTTAAGAACCGCTGCTCTACACCAACCACAACAGACTAACCCAGAGCTTTCCAAACTTTTCACGTTGGCGACACACTATTTAAGCATAAAAATTTTCACGACACATTAATTAATTTTTGTTATCAAATATCAGATAATTTTTCAGCAGGTGGTTTATCTTGTAACCGATTTTGTTGATAGAAAAATCAAAATTTTCAAAATACAAAAAACACTAATGTGTCGCGACACAGTTTGGAAAGCTCTGGACTAACCAATCGAAATTATATCTCCAGCCAAAATGTTTAACCAACAAAATAACACACACACACACACACACACACACACACACACACACACACACACACTACAGGGCGTCCCAAAAAAATGTATACACACTTTAAATAATTATAAAGGCAGTGTTTATTAAAATACATTTCATTTTCAAAATGTAATAGAATCTACAGACATTATTTAATTGTTTTGTCAACGCCTGTTTTCAAACTGACGTCCGTTCTGGTCCAGGCACTGCTGATAACGCGAAGCAATGGAATCGCAAACATCACGAAACATTTCGTTTGGTATTTGTGTGCATTCTCGTTCAATGGCTGCTCTCAATTCAGCGACTGTTGCAGGTTTTATAGCGTAGACTTTGTCTTTTAAGTATCCCCATAAAAAAAAGTCTAGTGGTGTGAGGTCTGGTGAACGCGGAGGGTATTCTACGAAACCCCTTCGTCCAATCCACATCCACATCGTGCCAACTACCACTCGCAATACTCCACTCTTCGGTCCGAATCATCTTCATTAATAGCATGGACTAATCTTGGAATGTAACTTTTCCATTGACAGCGCTTCAAAATGCGTTGGACAGACGATTCTGAAATTCCTACCTCACGATTCGCTTGCCGCACAGATTTTCTTGGACTTTGGTGATACGTTTCCAGTACTCTTTCTTGCTTTGTGGGGCTTGTCGATGTCCGTGGTCTTCCGGAACGCTTCTTGTGGACATTCTGAACAGTTCCATCGGCTTCAAACTTATCTCTAATTCGAGTGATGGTAAGTCGCGTTGGTGGATCTGTTTGAAACTCCCTCCTAAACTGTCTTTGCACTTCAACTGCGTTTTCACACTTCCAGTAGCATTTTAGAATGAATTTCCTTTGTTCAAAGCTTAGTCTGACTGCCATTATTAATTCTAATGGGTTTAACTTGGAAAGAAAGAAACATCAATTGAGCTATCAGCTGTTAAAGTGTGTATACATTTTTTTGGGACGCCCTGTATATGTTATAAATAACAAAGTTGGTCAAACATTTGTGTAAATTTTTGCCCATGACCAAATTTTACCTAACAAGTCGAACATGTTAGTATTTTTTACATATTTTAAAATATTTAATCACGTTCGCTTTGTGTTAAAGTAGGGGGTTGGGGGGTTCTATAAGAAAGTTGAGAGAACTTTTTTTTAATTTGTACAATGATTATTTTTTCAAATTTCACCCGTGTTACGATTTTAATTAAAAAACTCGAAGTGAAATTAAGTCGTCCTTTATGCTTCTTCATCCTTTACACTCCCTCTGATTTGTTTTAGGTTAGCTTAACCTAACTTAACCCCAAAAAAGTAGGTCGTACAAGAAAATCCGCCTTATTTACAAAATCCGAACTAATTGGTAAAAAATGGTGGTGTAATATACTGTGGTGTGTGTGGTGTGTGTGTATATATATATGTGTATGTGTATGTGTGTGTGTGTTACAGGGAATCTGTGTAACTAGGGATTTCATATAAGGTTAAGTCGTGATATTTTCGTTAAACCTACGGGAAAATTATTAAATGCCCAGTTAATTGAATTTCTGGTTAGATTAATTTAATGCCCGATTAGTCAACTGTACGCCCTTGACGATTGGTTAAGTCGTGATATTTTCGTTAAAACTAACGAAAATATCACAACTTAACCTTACCTGAAATCCCTAGTTATAGTTACACAGATTCCATGTAACACACACAAACACACACACGCATATATATATTATGTGTGTGTGTTTGTCCAAAAAGTCCTGCTCCAAAGACTAATATCACGTTGTACATTATGGGACACCCTGTATATATTCATATAATATAACGTTATTTTATTCTTTTGCATAACTCAATATAAGACAAAGGGAAAAAGGGTATTTGTTTCAGAATGTCATTAAGGAGGGACGGCTGGGTCAAGTGAATCAAATTTACGGTTATTCACTTTTCATTTTTGTACAATATCGTTATCAGCATATGCAGTATATATGTTGCAGTCAAAACCCGAAATCGGTAAAAACCAATTTTTACTAGTAAAAACTGAATTCGACTTTTATAACATATTTACACGTAACATAATGACCTTACAAACGTAACCTATAGTTAGGTTAGGTTTAGGTCATGTTAAATGTATATATCATATGTTATAAAAGCCGAAATCGGTTTTGACTGCAACACAGTGTACGATTGCGGAAAGAAGTTCTCGAAAGAAATAGAGTATGAGAAACAGAATTTCAAAATTTTGATTAGAGAGACCTTCACTTTTCGTGACTGGATGATGAATGCACTGTTCTTACAACTGGTCAGCCATTATTATTATTATTACTTAATAGTTGTAGTCAGGTAATTAGTTAAAAAATAATTTATTACAATTAATTTGCATATGCTTAATTATAATTACTGCAATTGGCAAATGTAATTGATTGCAATTACAATTACACTAAAAAGTAATTAATTACAATTACTTTTCCTAGAAACCCCTAATATAAATGAAAACAAAGGAAAGAAGTCTACTAGTAATTTACAACCTTAACTTTTTATTTCCATGCCCATACCCATAGTGTGATTATTATTTTATTTAAACACGTATTTAAATCACTTCAATTAACAATCAAGGTAAAACCAGGTGAATTGTTCACTGTTCATTGGGTTCATTCTCATTATCACTGTGAATGTAATTGATTTCAATTACAATTACATTTTTAGTTAGTCAATTACAAGTACGCATTACTTAAAAAAAGTTAAATAAATTACAATTACCCAATGCCTGGTAGTAGTAGTAGTAGTAGTAGTAGTAGTAGTAGTAGTAGTAGTTCAATGGTTATATTAATGCTTAAGTTAGAAAATTTCAGTACTTTTCCCCAAAGATTTTTTTCGACGAATTTCTTTCCACTACTACAACAGTACATGTACATCGGTTCCAGTAGTCGGGTATACAATGGGCAACAAGGTACAGTAAGCGTGTTTCCTTGTATCTCGATTACTGGAGCCAATGATGTATAATCAAAGAAGCCCAGTTTGTGGGGTACGAAAATGTTACTCGAATTTAGACCCAGAAAGAGTTGAAATTCTTTAAAGTTTGTCCCGTTGTTAAAATGAGGAGAAATAAGCCATTCCTCGACTTCAAACGTTGTGTTCAGTTTCGAGTTTAACGAGTTGCACAAACTCTCCTTTTTAGTTTTAGTTTTTACTTAATTCAACTTCGAATACATTAGGAGAGTTTCTGCAACTCCCAAATTTTTAGGTGTTTTATGAAAAGCTTCTCTGAAGTTAAAGTTGCAAATGTCTTGCGCACAACTTCTGTAAACTTTAAAAGATTTTGTTGTTGTTGTTTGAGTTGTGTATATATATATATATATATATATATATATATATATATATATATATATATTATATATTATATATATTAGGGTGACAATAAAAATCGAAAGTTGGAGTTTTTTATTGGCCATTTGTTCAATGCTGCTACTACATGAGAAAACAATGTACTGTAAATATTAGGTCATTCAGATAATATTTAAGGGTGTCTCAAGTGAGGTAAATAATTCTCCTTATAACACAAATTAATTGTTTATTACCTAGTAAAAATAAATTAATATTTTTTTTAATTAATGTAAATAAACGTTAGTTTTAGTTAATAAAGTTTAAGTGCAGGCGTACTCCAATCGTAATAGGTAATTAAAAAAAATATTAATGAATAAGGAGAATTATTTACCTCACTTGAGACACCCTTAAATATTATCTGAATGACCTAATATTTACAGTACATTGTTTTCTCATGTAGTAGCAGCATTGAACAAATGGCCAATAAAAAACTCCAACTTTCGATTTTTATTGTCACCCTAATATATATATATATATATATGATGAATAAAACCACGAAGGAAAGGAAACACAAAATGGTGCTCAAGCGCTTTCGTCTAATGACATCCTCAGGAACACTGAAGTACATAAAAAGTTAAGCCTATATATAGGTTACAGAAAGAAAAAAAGAAAAAATAAATAACATACATACACACACACACACATATATATATATATATATATATATATACACATATCTATATATACAAATACATACATACATACATACATACATATATATACAATAAACAGAGAAGTAAAAATAAAAAAATTAAAACGTTAAAGGATTACCAGTGAGGCGTACAGATTTGTAAGGAAAAATATCGATTTTTAGCACAAGATCAAATGGATTATAAAAATACAAATTTATACTGGAACTCTGCCCGGGTTTTAACACACTGCTGCCTATGGTCAGGTTTCGATATATATAAAAAAAAATAAAATGCAAATTAAAAGTTAATCGATTTTTAGCAAATTTATAAATGTCTCTTTTGGGAGGTTTTACTGCCTATTTTGAATGTTTATTTTGCCTATTTGCTTACCTTTTTTTAAGGGATTTTAGTGCCTAAACATTCGGGCTCTAGTTATAACCTTTTATACATGACATGCGTAAGTGATTACTTCTCTTAATTAAATATTATTATAAGAGTATGCGTGTTATTTACAGCTGACTTCATTCGCCAGGGTAGCTTAATTAATAGTAGTGCCAGGTTGTTAATTTAAAAGGCGTGGGGTTGAGCCTCGGTCGGGACTTTAGATTTCAGCGATTAAGATGTATCTCTGGGTTTTCCTCGGTGAAGTAATGGTTCCGGACCCCACATCAAAGTGTAGGTCTCCAACGTCATACGATATTCGATGTTAAGAAAGGGGTTAAGAAATCATTTTTATGAATCACTGAATCACTGAACCACTATATAGCAATTAATAGAATTACTAAGTCAGTAAGGAATAAATAACTAAAAACAAACTATAGTCTTGTCATATTAAAAACTATTGAACTAATAAAGGGATCTTTTCCGTTTGACTGCCGCCATTGAAACATAAGAGGTGAGTGCCCCCAGCCTTCTTTACTTAGCCTTATAAGGCTAACTAACGAAAATATCACGACCTAACCTAACCAATCGTTAGGTCAACTGTACGACCTTGACGATTGGTTAGGTTAGGTCGTGATATTTTTGTTAGTTAGCCTTATAAAGCTAACTAAAGAAGGCTGGAGGCCCTGATCTTCAGGTGATCCCCTTATTTTTCTGAGTACACGATTAAAACTTAAAAATTAAGCATGGATCTTGAAAGTAATTAAAATTGTTTATAAGAAACAAAATTTGAAGGGGAAATTAAGAAAAGCTTTTTTATAAAGTAACTTATTTTGTATCATCAAGACATTTCAGTTAAAATACAAAATACAAAAAGTTTAATTATGTTTCAATGGCGGCAGTCAAACGGAAACATCCTAATAAAGTATATTAAAGTTAATTAAAAAATTAAAACAAAAAGTAATTATAAACTTTAAATTTATTCTTACATTGATAGTCTAAAATACTAATACTAATAGCTTCCCCCTTATGAAAATAGTCTCGATCTACTATCGCGTGTCAAAGAACAAAGACTTTCAATAATCAGTTTTGAAATGAAGTATTCTTACTATTAATTCTTAATTCTACATTTTATTCTCGAATATTGAATTAATAATAAGTAAGTGGATTTTATTTTTAATTTATTTCTCTGCATTAAAGTACTTCATGACGATAGTAGGAATTATTTAAAAATGACTAATGAAAATTTATTCTTTCTCTTATAATAAAAAAAAAATTGGAATAATATTTAAAGTGCAAAAAATATACAATTATTATTTTTTTTAACTAAAGAACGTTGTTATTTTCATAAATATTCAGGTATAAATAAGGGCGGAAAATGTGAAACGTTAATCATATTTGCAATTTCGTTCTCATGCAACAGTTGTATTTACAAGGATATATATATATATATATATATATATATATATGGGAATGAACTCAGAATAGTCCCCTGAGTTTTTTATGATACACACAGACAGTGCATGGAACAAGGAATTCTTCTGGGATAATTAAATCCACTATAGTCCAAATAAGTAATGGTAAATGACAAATACCATAGTTTTTCTTTTTCATGATGCTAGCCCGACGTGGGCAACGGGTCACTCGCAAAGAGGTCCCATAAATATAGCTTCCCTCACCAGCTATCTGCAAAGCAGACAGGATCCAGCTTTGGGACATGGATCTAGGGTTTAAAGCAGCCTAGCCCTGCTACATTTAGAACCTCAATATAAGCAAAAGACTCGCTGCCTTCACGTCAGATTTAATACATCAAAGAAAAAGGGGTAACTATTATATTTTTAGCCAAAAACCAAAACTTAAACCTCAACTGGCAGAATTGAGCGTCCACTTTTCAAGGCACATAACATGTCCGTTTCAAGATGGGAATGAACTATAGTGGATTTAATTATCCCAGAAGAGTTCCTTGTTCCATGCACTGTCTGTGTGTATTATATATATATATATATATATATATATATATATATATATATAGTTTTAATTAAATTTACCAAAGTAATCCATTAGAACTAAAACAAATGTTCAAATTGAGGTCTTGTTTTGGGACCTCTTTTTTTTGTAGATAGAATAATAAGCAATGGCTAATATGGAAGCGAGTGACACTCTTCAGGAAAAGGCCTCCGAGGCCTTTTCCCGAAGAGTGTAACTCACTTCCATATTGTGTATATATATGTATGTATATGTATATATATATATGTATGTATATGTATATATGTATATGTGTATATATGTATATGTATATGTGTATATATGTATATGTATATGTGTATATATGTATATGTATATGTGTATATATATGTGTATATATAATTATATATATGTATATGTATATGTATATATATGTATATGTATATATATATATATGTGTATATATCAGAGATGGGAAATCGGATCGGATTCGAATCGATAATCGGAATTAATCAATATTTTTTGAGAAATCTGAATCGAAAAAAAATTCGAATCGAAAAACGGGCGCGGATCTGAATCGAAATTTTGATCCGAATCGAAAAGAAACGATGAATCCGAATTCGAATTCAAATCGATAAAAAATATGGATCCGGATTTTAAAAATTTGGTTATAATTTATAAATAACTTATAAGGCTTAGTAACGTTTCCGGTTTCACCACAGGTAAAGACTGACCTTTCCGAGAATCTGTTTGCTCGGACAAAAGTCATACTAATCCTATACTCCATTCATTAAGGTGCTAATCCTAATCCTTAAATTTTGGTATTGTCCGAGAGTGACAATTTCACACGCTCCTCAAAGAAATAACCTTTTGCCTTCGAACATTGAAAATATCTTAGTTGTCAGGGCTAATTTTAATTTGTAAATTTGTATCTATACAGTGGATATATTTCTTAAAGTATTATTAACATATTTTAATTTTTATGTATGCTATAATTAATATTTCTTGTATATATGAGCCTTAATTGTTTAATAAATTACCTTATATGAATGATTTTTTTTTGCACCTTATTAAGAGTAAATCTAAAGTTATTAATTAGATCGTTAATAGACTGAGAATTATCTGTATTATTTATTAAAAATGAAACTTATTAATAATAGCCACCCCATGACTAAAACAACGATGATAGGTATAATTTTAGGTTAATATGAGTTTTATCGCACTCAGAATATCAAAAGAAATATGATTATAAAATATTAAAGCATAATTTTCTCATCATTTTCATATAAGTCACTATGCTCGCAGATGCGTACTTAACAAATTATGTACATTTGAATATTATGACATTTTTGCATTTTTTTTTCCCGCCCTTCCAATATTTTGATTGGTGACGTCATGAGAACATGATATATGAGCTATGACCTCCATTTCCGTCGAAAATGAGATCCAACAAAGTTATAGTCCAACAAAGTTATAGTACTTTGAAGTTTGGCTCATTTTCAAGGGAAATGGAAGTCAAAATCTAAGCAAAACACATCAAATATTACTAGGAAAATGTATTTTGGTATTAATTAACCTAACCTAACCCTGGCTAACCTAACCTAACCCTGGCTAACCTAACCTAACCTAACCTAACCTAACCTAACCTAACCCTGGCTAACCTAGCCTAACCCTGGCTAACCTCAAAATAATATTCGCACCGTTCACATGTCATCGCCACAAACATCTATCAAAAACTAACAGAAGTAGACTAGCAACTTAAAAGGCCTAAGAACTTAAAAAATCTAGCTCATATATCATGTTCTCATGACGTCACCAATCAAAATATTGGAAGGGCGGGAAAAAAAAATGCAAAAATGTCATAATATTCAAATGTACATAATTTGTTAAGTACGCATCTGCGAGCATAGTGACTTATATGAAAATGATGAGAAAATTATGCTTTAATATTTTATAATTATATTTGCTTTTGATATTCTGAGTGCGATAAAACTCATATTAACCTAATTTTATTAAATGAACTCATAAAAATCAAGAAAAATTAGGCCTGGATCCGAATCGGATTCGAAACGGATCGAAATCGAAAAAGAAATAATCCGAATCGGAAAAAAAATCCAATCGATAAAAACCGAAAAATTTGAATCCGAATTCGAATCTATATTTCTAATTGCGTGAAAATCGGATTCGAATTTGAATCTAAAAAGATTTCGATTTCCCATCCCTGGTATATATATATGTATATATATATGTATATATATATGTATATATATATATGTATATATATGTATATATATAATCATGCGGGTTGCTTCTACAGAGCTTCAATTTAATATTTAGGAGAAATCCAATGACAAGGAGAAATGTAAATGCCATGAAAAGTCTTCTTTAATGCGCAACGTTTCGAGCAATACGCTCATCTTCAGGCTGTTTAATAACAATGTGAAATTAAAATCAATATTGAATGAAAAACAAGACAGAAAATTTCTATAACCTATTCATAAAGGCAAATTTTACAAGACTGAGAAAAGAGGGTTAAATTCTAAGTTATACAGATTTACATATAAAATTAAGAAGCTATTTTTAAATACATATAGTAAATGTGAAATTAATACACTGGAAAAATTAACAATAGTACACTAGAATAATGAAACTAACTAACCTTTCACTGCAATTTCCGAGGCTAACTGATTTAAGCAGAGGCAATACGGGAAAATAAGAGATGGCGAGGGCGATTGGGGAAGGGGGGATTATAAGGAATTGGGGAAGGAGGAGAGATTATAGCAAATTTAGGGGGACAGCTGATGAGTCAACATTTAGATTAGGGGACAATGTTTTAATGAAAAGCGATTCCAAAATTCTTAGTGAGTTGGGACAAGTATTACAACCAAGAATTTTAAAATTGTCTAAAGTGACATCAGTTTTACATTGTATACTGTGTTCCCGAATACTCGAAACTTCCTTAGTTTTTAAAATTTTACCTGTTCGGCCACTTATTCCCATATGCGAATAAAATCTAGCCCTGAGAGAGCGAACAGTGCTGCCAATGTAATTCCCAAGGAGACACCTAGGGCAGGTAAATAAATATACAACACCGCTACGCAACGAGTCAGGGGTTCGATCCTTCGCTGAGAAAAAGCTACCTAAAGACGTTTTATTAATAAATATGATGCGGAAATCAGTATGATAAAAAAATTTCCTTAACAACTTTGTAAATTTAAGCTTAAATTCCTTATTCAAAGGACCCATTTCAGGTACCAAGAAATATTTTATATCCTTCGGCACTGTAATACATGGAAGTTGAGGGCTATAAACATTATTTAAGAAGGATCTAATTAGTTTGTCTACATATTGAACAGGAAAACTATTATTAGTAAAGTATGATCTTAGATTATTAAATTCATCATTAAGTAAGGTAAAACTAGAGGTCAAATTATATCCTCTGAACAGGAGAGTTTTAATACAAGACATCTTATAGTTGAAATCAGTAAAACTAAAAAAATTCATGCCCAAACCAGTGAAAGTGGGTTTCCTGTAAACTGATGTAGTAATAGAATCACCGTTTTTCGAAATTAAAAGATCTAAGAAGGGGAGGGAGCCATTTTGCTCAGTTTCCATTGTATACGTTATATTGGGGTGCAAAGAATTTAGGAAGTGTATATATATATATGTATATGTATATGTATATATATATGTATATGTATATATACATTTAACTGCAATGACCACGCAGTATATTAATGTATAGAAACGACGTAAGTATAGAGGAGCGTTCTGCACACGAGGAAGAGAAATAACGAACAAATTAAAAATGAGGTACCCGCCCGGGAATCGAACCCAGGATCTTCCAATTGCCGGTACATATTCACGATTTGCGAGGGTGCCCTCTTAGTGCATTGGTTTCTGCCCTATGTAGGAGAATTACGACTTCTGACTGGTCGAGGCCTGTGGTGTAGTGGATAGCATATCTGACCGGCAATTGGAAGATCCTGGGTTCGATTCCCGGGCGGGTACCTCATTTTTCATTTGTTCGTTATTTCTCTTCCTCGTGTGCAGAACGCTCCTCTATACTTACGTCGTTTCTATACATATGTATATATATATATATATATATATATATATATATGTATATATATATATATATATATATATGTATATATATATATATGTATATGTATATATATATATATATTATATATAATATATATATGTGTATATATAGTATGTGTATGTATATGTATGTATGTATGTATGTATGTATGTATATATATATATATATATATATATATATATATATATAATGTATTGTATAAACGAGTTTATGCTGACACAGGAGATAACAGAAAATACCAGAAAAAATAACTGCCTAGATCTGGTATTCACGAATAACACGAACTTGATTGCTGATATAAAAATAACCCCAACCATTATCTCAGACCACAACTTAATCGAGATATCAACAAATATGACGGCAGCATTAGAAGACAATACACATATTGTGGAAAGAAGTAAATTCGGGGCCTTTAACTTAAACTCGAAGACTATAAATTGGGAAGCAATCAGATCGCACATGGCCCAAATAGAATGGAGAACAATTTTCGAGAATAAAACAACTGAAGAAATGCTAACAACCTTGGAGGAAAAAACGCTGAGAATTTTAGAAAATATGCTCCGAAATCACAGCCAAAAGGAAAGAGGAGCTGGCTAGAAAGGCAAAAGAGAAGACTATTCCGCAAAAGAAAGAGAGTGGAGGCGAAGTTAGGAAACTGCGGAGATAATGGCAGGAAAATAATAAAAGAAAAACTGGAGGGTATCGATAGGGAAATACAAGCCCTGATTAAGGACCATACAGAGAGGGAAGAGGAAAAGGCGGTAGAAGCAATAAAGGAAAATCCAAAATACTTCTATAGCTATGCAAAAAGGAAAACAAAAACGCGCGCCGCTATTGGGCCCTTAAGGACGGGAAATAATGAACTAACCGAAGATCCAAAAGAAATATCTGATACATTGAGAGCTCAATATGAATCAGTTTTCAGTACCCCAAAAAGTGACAAAGCGATACCTGACATAAATGCATTCTTTGAAGAGGAATTGCAAGGAGAGTATATAACAAACTTTGAGAGTTTACACCAGAAGATGTAGCGAGAGCTATAGGACAAATGAAACTACATTCAGCTGCAGGTCCGGACAATTGGAACGCATTATTGCTTAAAAACTGTAAAAATGAAATAGCTACACCTTTATACTGGATATGGAGAAGATCCCTAGACACTGGGGAAATACCGAGCATCTTGAAAAGAGCAAACATTGTCCCTATATATAAAGGAGGGGACAGATCTCAAGCAAAGAACTATAGACCAGTGTCATTGACGTCCCACCTCACCAAAGTATTTGAAAGAATAGTTAGAGAGAAAATTTATGATTTCCTGGAGACACGGGAAGATTCAACGAAAATCAGCATGGATTCCGGTCAGGTAGATCATGCCTATCACAACTAATAGAGCACTACAAGAATATCCTAGATGCATTGGAAGGCAATGACAACTACGATGTTATATACACAGATTTTGCTAAAGCTTTCGATAAATGTGACCATGGTATAATAGCACATAAAATTAAAGACATGGGAATAACAGGCAAAGTGGGAAAATGGATCTACAACTTCCTTAGTGATCGTCTGCAGGTCGTCAAAATTCAAGGTATATCATCATCAGAATCGGAAGTACGCAGCTCAGTACCACAAGGGACAGTACTGGCCCCACTCCTGTTCATTATCATGCTAACAGACATAGACAGCGGAGTAAACAGCAACAGTATAGTAACATCCTTTGCAGACGATACAAAGATCAGCAGAAAAATCAGCGATGTACATGACGTGGAGGCCTTGCAGAGGGACACGAACAAAATATACAAATGGTCAGAAGACAACAACATGTCATTCAACGCCGAGAAATTTCAGCTCTTGAGATATGGTAGAAAAGAACTTAAACAGACTGCATATTATGCTCCAGATAGACAGGAAATTCAGAGAAGCATGAAAGCGATTGATCTCGGGATAATAATGACAGATGATGCGAAATTCGAAACACAAAATCAGATAGCGATAAATAAAGCAAAAAGAGTCGCCGGACAGGTTCTAAGAACGTTCAAGAGAAGGGACAGGACAGTAATGATTCCCCTGCTAAAAACACTGATTATACAAAACTTGAATATTGCTCAGTTTTGACGTCCCCATATAAAAAGGAAGAAACTAATAAACTAGAAGAAACGCAAAGGCATTTCACAGCCAAGATTGATGGCTGCAAAGAACTCAACTACTGGGAAAGACTACGTAAACTAAATTTGTACTCACTGGAAAGAAGAAGAGAGAGGTACATCATAATCTACATATGGAAAATGATCGAAAAAATGGTACCAAACCTAAAACTAAACCCATTACCATTCAAACAACACTGGAAAATAGGAAAGGCACAATGTGTAGTGTTCCCAAATTAAAGGCACGACACAGGGACCACCTCAACCCTGAAGGAAAATAGCTTGGTTGTCAGGGGGCCAAGACTTTTCAACCAGCTTCCTAAGGACCTCAGAAACGTAACGGGGGTCAAAGTTGAAGTCTTCAAGAAAAGACTGGATGCCTGGCTCAGGACAGTACCAGATGAGCCAGGCGTGCCTGGCTATGTACGGTGGAGAGCGCAAGAAAGCAACTCGCTCCTCCACCAGGCCAGACCTAGAGGCGGGGCCACCAGCTTGACCTCCGTGTGAAGAGAGACCAACGCACGAAAACAACATAAGGTTCATAAGGTATGTATATGTATATATGTATATATAGTATGTATATATATATATATATATATATATGTATGTAATATATTATATATATATATATATGTATGTATAGTATGTATGTATATATATATATATATATATATATATATATATATATATATATATATATACATATATATGTGTGTGTGTATATATATACATATACATATATATACATACATATATATATGTATGTGTATATATATGTGTATATATATGTATATGTATGTGTATATATATGTGTATATATATGTATATATATGTGTATATATATATTTAAACTGCAAACACGCAGTATAATTAACGTAAAGAACGACGCTTGTATAGGAGAATATTTTGCGCAAGATGAGAGCGAGAGAACGAAACAAATGAAAAAATGAGGTAACCACCCGGGAATCGAACCCGGGATCTTCCAATTGCCGGTCAGATATGATAACCATTACACCACGGGCCTCACTCAATCAAATGCCGTAATTCCTCTACATACGCGCAGAAACCAATGCCCCAAGGGGGCACCTGCCGCATGCCGTATATTATATACATTTAAACTGCAAACACGCAGTATAATTAACGTAAAGAACGACGCTTGTATAGGAGAATATTTCGCGCAAGATGAGAGCGAGAGAACAAAACAAATGGTTTCTGCGCGTATTTTACCTTAAATTTACCTTAAAGCGCTTCTGCCTCAAGGGTGCGCTGCTCCCACGAAGTCCACTCAGCGCCTCCTGAGGCGGGGCCACGACGGGGTCGCCACCCTTCTTTTCTCTTGCTCCTGCCATACGATTTGGTCCCCTATTGAATTTGTGGGGGCTGGTCTGGCAGAGGAATACCCTGACACTGTGGGTTGGTCGGGTATGTTGGCTAAAAACATGTCCAAGTGTTTTTTAAAAGTATCTACTGGGACTGCACTTATATCTCTAAGGTACTGAGGCAAGGAGTTAAACAGGCGAGAACCCTGCCAAGAGATACTATTATATTGAAGGGTTTGAATCCTTCTCAGACTGTTTGGTGGGAGGTGATATTTTTTACACATTCTGCCAGTTCTTGTTAAGGTGGGAACAATTGGTTCAGTATTGGGGTCAACTAAAAGCCCTTCTAGAATTTTCCAGGTGTAGATTAGGATGTATCTCTCAAACCTTCTCTCTATGGAATAAAGGTTGAGGCCTCTAAGCCTATCCCAGTAGTTTAATTTGTTTTTACTCACCTGTTGCCCATCAGGTTGTTTAATATACGAGGTAAAGGTTCTTTGTAGGCCCTCAATTTTTTGCAATTCATTCTGTTTGTGGGGAAACCATAATTGAGAGCAGTAGTCAATGCGTGGAAGGACAAGTGATTTCCACAGGGTAAGCATGGTCATACTGTCCCTAGTTCTGAATGTCCTCAGTATATATCCTATTAGTTGTTTGCATGATGAGGTTACTTGTCAATGTGCCTGTTGAATGTTGCATCTTCAGATAATATAATCCCTAGATCCCTGACATGATCAGTTTGTGCAATATCTTTTCCTGTGGGTCCAGTGTAGTTGAATTGTTCTTTCAGGTATTTATTTGGTCCATACTTAATTAGTTCAAATTTGTCTTCATTGAAGGCCATATTGTTTGCATCTGCCCATGCATATATAGTTTGTAGATCTTTTTGTAGCTCTACACAGTCTTCTTTTTCTGTAATTGGTCTTAGTATTCTGGTATCATCTGCGAATGACAGGAGAGAGCTTCCTAGGTTACAGTTTATATTGTTTAGCATTATAATGAATAGAATTGGTCCTAGTACTGTGCCTTGCGGCACTCCACTAATCACTTCTTTTTCTATAGATCTTGCTCCATTTACAGTTGTTATTTGTTTTCTGTCAAAGAGAAAGGCATGGATCCATTTTCCTACTTTTCCACAAATACCAAGTTCTTTTAGTTTATGGAATAATATACCATGGTCAACCTTGTCAAAAGCTTTTGCAAAGTCTAGATAGATGACATCAACATTGTGGTTTTCTCCCAAGTATTGTAGGATTGTATTGCAATGGTCTATAAGTTCAGTAAGGCAGGATCTCTTGTGTCTGAAGCCATGTTGAAAGTCTTCTAAGAGATGTTCATTTTCTATAAAACTGACAATGTGCCTTTTCAGGACTTTCTCAAATATTTTAATAATATGGGAAGTCAAAGATATGGGTCTATAGTTCTTGGCTTCCTTTCTTTTGCCTCCTTTGTAGATTGGGGTAATATTTGCTTGTTTCATGATTGGTGGTATTCTACTGATGTCTAGTGAGGATCTCCACAGGATTTTCAAAGGCAGAGATAAAGTATGTTTGCATTCCTTAAGAATCTTGGCTCCAATTCCATCTGGACCAGGGGCTGAACTCCCCGGTAGCTCTGTTATTGCCTGTTGTATATCTCTAGTAGTTATTTGTATATCTTCCAATAATGGTCTGTCTTGGTCATTTTCTTCTCTATCAAAAAATGATGTAGTTTTTATTTTCTTTGCTACTACAGGGGTACTCCAGCTTAAAGCATATTGAGATTGTAAAATGTTTGCCATTTCCGGCAATCGGAAGATCCCGGGTTCGATTCCCGGGTGGTTACCTCATTTTTTCATTTGTTTCGTTCTCTCGCTCTCATCTTGCGCGGCATATTCTCCTATACAAGCGTCGTTCTTTACGTTGATATGCATAGCATATATATATATATATATATATATAATATATATATATATATATATATATATATGTATATATATGTATATGATACACAGAGACCATGCATGGAACAAGGAACTCTTCTGGGATAATTAAATCCACTATAGTCCGAATAAGTATATATGTATATATATATATATACAGGGTGTGTCGAGAATTATCTGTACAATTTTTGGCTGTTATTAAAAGTCAACCATGAAGTGTAGAAATTCCAGTGTTGTCCCATTTTACAGATAATCTCTAAGTTTTTTTTTATACCAAGTTGTGACAAGTTTTTTAGAAATTCCAGTGTGTCCTAACATTATCTGTACAATTTCATCTTTTAATATAATTCTTGATAACACACGTAAAATTCTTAAACAAGATTATTTAGAATCTGTATTTTCAAAAGTTTCTTTTATTAAAGTAACGTTGTTACAAACATTCGATATGTGCACCATTAGTAATTCGCAAAACATCCAATCGATACTCCAAATGTTGCCATGTACACTGCAGCATATCCACATCAATTCGCTCAATAGCAGCTGTGATTCTTGCTTTTAAATCATCAATGTCTGTCACCCGCGTACATTTCTAAAAAACTTGTCAAAACGTGGTATCAGAAAAAACTTAATGAGATTCTCTGTAAAATGGGAAAACACTGGAATTTCTACACTTCGTGGTTGACTTTTAATAACAGCCAAAAATTGTACAGATAATTCTCGGACACCCGGTATATGTATATATATATATATATATGTATATGT